>CAUYQV010080284.1:0-43262 GCA_963574575.1 Galagoides demidoff
GGGCGCCTGTGGTCCCAGCTACTTGGGAGGTGGAGGCAGGAGACTCGCTTGAGCCCAGGAGTTGGAGGTTGCTATGAGCTGTGATGCCATGGCACTCTACCCAGGGGGATAGCTTGAGGCTCCATCTCAAAAACAAACAAAAAAAAAGAGGTCATGATCAAACTATCAAATGCTGATAAGAGGACAAGTAGGATGATTCCTGAGAACTGAGGCAAAATGGATTTGGCAAAGATTAAGGTAATGAAAAATGCTATTATTTACAATAACAGTTTCAGTGGCATGGTGGTAGTGAAAGCCTTGTTAAAGTTGGTTTAAGAAAGAGAGGGGGACGGCGCCTGTGGCTCAGTGAGTAGGGCGCCAGCTTCATATACTGAGGGTGGCGGGTTCGAACCCGGCCCTGGCCAAACTGCAACAAAAAAATAGCTCACAGCAACCTCAAACCCTTGGGCTTGAGCAAGAGTTGGTGGGGCTATTGGCACCCACCACAATGCCTGGCTAATTTTTCTATTTTTAGTAGCGACAGGGTCTTGCTTTTGTTCAGGCTGGTCTTCAACTCCTGAGCTCAAGTGATCCACCCACCTCACCTTCCCAGAGTGGTAGGATTACAGGTGTGAGCCATCTGACCCGGCTGGGAGATATACTTTAGATGCTGATTTATGCAGGGCATATGACAATAACACTTTTTTTCTTTTTTTGCAACAGAGTCTCACTTTGTCACCCTTCATAGACTGCAGTGGCATCATAGCTCATAGCAACCTCCACCTCTTGGGCTCAAGTGATTCTCTTGCCTCAGCTTCCCAAGTAGCTGGGACTTCAGGCACCTGCCACAATGCCCAGCTATTTTTTTGTTGTGGTTGTCATTGTTGTTTTAGCTGGCCTGGGCCGGGTTTGAACCTGCCAGCCTTGGTGTATGTGGCCAGTGCCCTACCCACTGAGCTACGGGCACCACGAAGACAATAACACTTTTATGCTCAAGTAGTCTTCAGTTTAAGATATGGAGAAATATAAGAAAACAAAATCTGCTAAGTGCAGTGGCTCACACCTGCAGAGGCCAAGGTGGGAGGATCACTTGAGGTGATGAGTTCAAGACCAGGCTGAGCAACATGTCAAGATTCTGCATCTACAAAAAAATACAATTAGGGTGACATCATGATATATGCCTGTAGTCCCAGTTACTCAGGAGGCTGTGGCAGGAGGATCACTTGAGCCCAGGAGTCTGAAGTGGTAGTAGGAAATGAGCTATGATTGTACTCTAGTCCAAGCAATGGGAGATGCATCTGGAAAGGATACAGGAGACAAATTTTGATGGACACCATGTGCCATTCCATAAACAATAGACTCTATCCTAAAATGGATAGGCCTTAAGTAGGAAAGTGACAGGATGACATTTGTGTGGCTATAAGTAACAGAAAACTTGAATTAGACACTAGGGATTTGTTTTTCTCATATAAGGAATCAAGAGATAAGTACTTGCTGGCATTGGTTCAATAGATTAGCGATGGCATCCAGAATCTACTCTCTAGGCTCGGCACCTGCAGTACAGTAGTTACAGCGTAGGCCACATACAACGAGGCTGGAGGGTTCGAACCCAGCCAGGGTCAGCTAAAAAACAATGACAACTGTAACAAAAAAACAGCCAGGGATTGTGGTAGGTGCCTGTAGTCCTAGCTACTTGCAAGTCCCAGCAAGAGAATTGCTTAAACCCAAGAGTTTGAGGTTGCTATGAGCTGTGATGCCACGGCACTCTACCCAGGGTGACATAGTAAGACTCTGTCTAAAAAACAAAAATAAAATAAAAGAGGGCAGCGCCTGTGGCTCAAAGGAGTAGGGCATGGGTCCCATATATGGGAGGTGGCGGCTTCAAACCAGCCCCTGTCAAAAACTGCAAAAAAAAAAAATCCTATACCAAGGCAAGCTATCTATCAAAAATTTAAAAAAGCAAAATAAACACACACAGACACACACACACACACACACACAGAATGAATTGAGTATATTGAATTCTTGCTTTTCCATTCTTGTGATGCTTCATGAAGAAGAATGTGTTCCACCGCTATCCAGGTTAATACAAAAGATGTATAGTCTTAGCCTGGCGCCTGTAGCTCAGCAGTTAGGGTGCCAGCCACATACACCAGAGCTGGCGGATTCCAATCCAGCCCCAGCCTGCCAAACAATAATGACAACTACAACCAAAAAATAGCCGGGCATTGTGGCGGGTGCTTGTAGTCCCAGCTACTTGGGAGGCTGAGGCAAGGTAATCATTTAAGCCCAAGAATTAGAGGTTGCTGTGAGCTATAACCCCATGGCACTCTACCTAGGACAACAGCTTGAGACTCTGTCTCAATTAATAAAATAAAATAAAAAGATGTATACTCTCCATCTTTTTTTAGTGGCTGAATAGTACTCCATGGTATACGTATACCACAGCTAGTTAATCCATGCCTGGGTTGGTGGTCATTTAGGTTGTTTCCACATTTTGGTGATTGCAAATTGAGCTGCGATAAACAGTCTAGTGTAAATGTCCTTATGATAAGAGGATTTTTTTTCTTCTGGGTAGATGACTAGGAGTGGGATTGCAGGATCAAATGGGAGGTCTAGCTTGAGTTCTCTGAGGATTTTTCATACTTCCTTCCAAAAAGGTTGTATTAGTTTGTAGTCTCACTAGCAGTGTGAAAGTGTTCCTTTCTCTCCACATCCACATGAGCATCTGTAGCTTTGAGACTTTGTGATGTGGACTGTTCTTACTGGGTTAGGTGATATCTCAGGGTATTGTATTTTATTTTATTTTAATTTTTTTTTGAGACAGAGTCTCACTTTGTGGATCTCAGTAGAGTGCCATAGCATCATAATTCACAGTAACCTCAAACTCTTGGGCTCAAGTGATTCTCCTGCCTTAGCCTGCAGAGTAGCTGGGACTACAAGGCACCCACCACAACAGCCCAGAACTCACGAGCTCAAGCAATCCACCTGCCTCAGCCTCCCAGAGTGTTAGGATTACAGGTGTGAGCCTCTGAACCTGGCTTTGCAATTTCTTTAAATAAGACAACAATGAAGTTTGCTGCATCGATTGACTTCTTTTCATGAAAAATATCTCTGTAGTATGCCATGCTCATTGATTGCATTTTACCTAGAGTTTCTTTCAATATTGGAGTCAACCTAATCCAATTCTGCCTCTGCTTATCAACTAAGTTTATATAATATTCTAAATCCTTTGTTGTCATTTTCACAATGTTGATAGCATCTTCACCAGGAGTAGATTGCATCTTAAGAAACCTCTCTCAGGGCGGTGCCTGTGGCTCAAAGGGGTAGGGCACCAGCCCCATATACTAGAGGTAGTGAGTTCAAACCCAGGCCCCAGCCAAAAAAAAAAAAAAAAAAAAAGAAACCACTTTCTTTGCTTATCCATAAGAAGCAACTCCTCATCTGTTCAAGTTTTATCATGAGATTGCATCAATTCAGTCACATCTTAGACCAGGCACAGAGGCTCATGCCTGTATTTCTACCACCCTGGAAGGCTGAGGTGGGTGGGATGGATTGCCTGAGCTCCAGAGTTTGAGACAAGGCTGAGCAAGAGTGAGACCTAGTCTCTACCAAAACAGAAAAACTAGCTGGGCGTGGTGTGGCTAGTCCCAGCTACTCAGGCAGCTGAGGTGAGAGAGTTGCTTAAGCCCAAGAGTTTGAGGTTGCTGTGAGCTGTGATGCCATGGCATTCTACTGAGGGTGATAAAGTGAGACTCTGTCTCAAAAAAAAAAAAAAAAGTGGAAATACCCCCTTATGTTCCCAAGGTTTTTAGCTTTTACCCAGGTGTCCTTTAGTAGGAGTATGTTGCAAGTTACCATGGAGGAGCTATTCAACCCTGTGTAAGGCACAGGAGTAAACAGATGTCAGAAAGTTTGATTGAGTCTGTGATATAGTCCAGATTCATGGTTTGAGAAAACAAAGCACCTTATCTCCTTTCAATAATACAATACATACAGTATTTAATTTTTATACACATGATGCATAATATAAAAATTAAAGCCTATAAAAAGTTTGTGGTAAAGAGTAAATTTCCCTTCCTTCCCTGTCCCTAATTCACTTCCACTCTCTATAGAAGAGGTGTTCAACCTGTGGCCATGGGCCGCCTGCTGATTTGATAAGACCTTTTTTTGGATATCATGAAAAGTATGCCCAGACTTTTCTTTTACTAATCAATTTTTGTTAGTGTTTATGTATTTAATGTGTGGCCCAAGACAACTCTTATTCTTCAAATATGCAGCAGAGAAGAAAAAGGTTGGACACCTCTGCAGAGGCAACAACGGTTAACATTTTCTTTTTCTTTCTTTTTTTTTTTTTTTTTTTTTTGAG
Source organism: Galagoides demidoff (assembly GCA_963574575.1). NCBI lineage: Eukaryota > Metazoa > Chordata > Mammalia > Primates > Galagidae > Galagoides > Galagoides demidoff. The sequence goes on from CAUYQV010080284.1 coordinate 4,349, forward strand.
AGAGAGTCTCACTATGTTCCCCTCAGTAGAGTACCTTGGCATCACAGCTCACAGCAACCTTAAACTTTTGGGCTTAAGCAATTCTCTTGTCTCAGCCTCCACAGTAGCTCGGACTTCAAGCACCTGCCACAACACCTGGCTATTTTTTTGTTGCAGTTGTCATTGTTGTTTAGCTGGCCCAGGCTGAGTTTGAACCCGCCAGCCTTAGTATATGTGGCTAGTGCTGTAACTGCTATGCTACAGGTGCAGAGCAATTAACATTTTCTTTATATCCCTCCAGAGATATTTTACACATTTATCAACATATCTGTATATTCCTTTTTAAAAAAAAAAAACGTTAACAAGGCTGGGCACAGTGTTTCATGCCTGTAATCCTAGTACTTTGGTAGGCTGAGATGGGAGGATTGCTTGAGGCCAAGAGTTCGACACCAACCTGGGCAACATAGCAAGACCCAATCTCTATTTAAAAAGAAAAGAAAGGCTTGGTGCCTGTAGCACAGCGGTTATGGTACCAGCCACATGCACCCGGGCTGGCGGGTTCAGACCCATCCCGGGCCAGCTAAACAACAATTTTTTGACAACTGCAATAAAAAAATAGCCAGACATTGTGGTGGACGCCTGCAGCCCCAGCTACTTGGGAGGCTGAGGCAAGAGAATCGCTTAAGCCCAAGACTTTAAGGTTGCTATGAGCTATGACACCATGCAACTCTACCGAGGGTGACATCATGAGAGACTCTGTCTCTAAAATAAATAAATAAATAAAGAAATAAGTTAGTTAAAAAAATAAAAAATAAAAAAACCTGGCCAGGCTCAGTGGCTCACACCTGTAATCCTAGCATTCTGGGAGGCCAAGGCAGGTAGATTGCCTGAACTCACGAGTTTGAGACCCATCTGAGACTCATCTCAACTAAAAATAGAAAAACTGAGGCAAGAGGATCACTTGGGTCCAAGTTGGAGGTTGCTGTGAGCTATGACGCCACAGCACTCTACCCAGGGTGACAGCTTGAGACTCTGTAGCTCAGTCGGCAGGGCGCCGGACACATACCCCTTTATAACAATGAAAATACATCCTGCATATCAGATATTTACATTATGATTCATAACAGTGGCAAAATTATAGTTATGAAGTAGCTGTTTATGGTTGGGGGTCACCACAACATGAGGAACTGTATTAAAGGGCCATGGCATTAGGAGGCATTTGGAAGGTTGAGAACCACTGGTCTATATAGAGCTGCTCTTTTTTTTTTTTTTTCAGAGACAGAGTCTCACTTTGTTGCCCTCATTAGAGTGCTATAGTGTCACAGCTCACAGCAACCTCAACTCCTGGGCTTAGGTGATTCTCTTGCCTCAGCCACCCAAGTAGCTGGCACCCACCACAATGCCCAGCTATTTTTTGTTGTAGTTTAGCTGTGGCTGGGTTTGAACCCACCACCCTCAGTATATGGGACCAGAGCCCTACTCAATGAGCCACAGGCGCCACCAGAGTTGCTTTTTTTTTTTTTCATATCTGCATAGTATTATCCTGCTAGCTCCACCATGGTTTATTTGACCAATTTTCTACTGATGAACTTTCAGGTTACTTCCAACTTTTTTGTTCTTGCAAACTGTTTCAAGAGGCCTCAGCTTCCCAAGTAGGTGGGACTATAGAAGCCCATCACAACACCCAGCTACTTTTAGAGATGAGGTCTCACTCTGGCTCAGGTTGGTTTGCAACTCCAGAGCTCAGGCAATCCACCCACCTCAGCTTCCCAGAGGGCTAGGTGTGAGCCGCCTTTTTATTTATTTTAATTTTTAATTTTTTTGAGACAGAGTCTCACTCTGTTGCCCTGGGTAAAGTACCATGATATCATAGCTCATAGCAACTTCAAGCTCTTGGGCTCAAGCAACAGCAATCTCTTCACTTTTTTTTTAATTTTTAATTTTTTTTTGTAGAGACAGAGTCTTACATTATCACCCTCGGTAGAGTGCTGTGGTGTCACATAGCTCACAGCAACCTCCAACTCCTGGGTTTAGGCGATTCTCTTGCCTCAGCCTCCTGAATAGCTGGGGCCACAGGCGCCTGCCACAATGCCCAGCTATTTTTTTGTTGCATTTTGCCCAGGGCCAGGTTTGCACCCACCACCCTTGGTATATGGGGCCGGTGCTCCACCCACTGAGCCACAGGTGTCACCCAGCAATCTCTTTAAAAAAAAAAAAGGACCAATTTGGTGGCTGGGTGGGTTAGAGTCGGCGATAGTCCTCCATTACACAATCAAAACTAATCTGGGTGTTGTAAAGATACTTTGTAGATGCAATTAAAGTCCACAACCAGTAGACTTTGAGTAAAAGGGACATTTTCCTTGATAATGTGAGTGGGTATGATTCAATCTGTTGAAAGGTCTTAAGAACAGAGTTGAAGTTTCCCTGATGAAGAATAAAGGCCTACCCTTCTGGATGGCCCGCCCAATGGATTCTGGACTTACCTACCAACTCCCTACAACTGTGTAAGCCTCTCTCCTCCCACCACCTCCTCTCCCCTCCCTTTTCCTTTGCTTTGAGACAGAGTCTCACTTTATTGCCCAGGCTAGAGTGCTGTGGTGTCATGGTTCATAGCAACCTCAAACTCTTGGGCTCAAGGAATTTTTTTTTTATTTAATGGTAACCATGTACATTAATGCACTTCTGGGGTACAGTGTGGGGTTTTCACATGCAACCTGAAATACTTCCGTCAAACTGGGCAACACAGCCTTCATGTCATTTTCTCAGTTATTGTTTTAAAACGTTCACATTCTACTCTTAGAAAGATTCACTTGTACCCCTGTAAGATAAACCTCAGAAGTGATCCCTTCAATCCCCCTCCCTCCACCCATTTTCCCCTCCCTTCTCCCTCCCCCCCCCATATTCTTAGGCTATTTGGTTATAGCTTTCATATAAAAGGTATTTTGTTGCCTCAGCCTCCAGAGTAGCTAGGACAACAGGCACCCACCACAACGCCCAGCCCATTTTTCCATTTTTAGTAAAGATGGGATCTCATTCTTGCTCATGAGGGTCTTGACCTCCTGAGCTCAGGTGATCCACTTGCTTTGGCCTCTCAGAGTGCTAGGATTACAGGCATGAGTCACTGAGCTGGGTCTTCAACTGACAAATATTCTACAAAATACACGCCTATAATCCTAGCACTCTGGGAGGCCCAGGTGGGTGGATTGCCTGAGCTCACGAGTTCGAGACCAGCCTGAGCAAAAGTGAGATCCCTGGGTGGTTCCTGTAGCTCAGTGGGTACAGCACTGGCCACATACACTGAGGCTGGCAGGTTCCAGCCCTGCCTGGGCCTGCTAAACAACAGTGACAACTGCAACCAAAAAATAGCCAGGTGTTATGGCAGGTGCCTATAGTCCCAGCAACTTGGGAGGCTGAGGCAGGAGAATCACTTAAGCCCAAGAGTTTGAGGTTGCTGTGAGCTGTGATGCCACAGCACCTACTGAGGGTGACGTAGTCGTTAGACTCTGTCTCATAAAAAAAAAAAAAGTGAGCCCCTGTCTCTACTAAAAATAGAAAAACTGAGGCAAGACGATCGCTTGAACCCAATAGTTGGAGGTTGTTGTGAGCTATGACTCCACGGGTGCACACTGACCTGGGTGACCACTTGAGACCAGAGTGACTCTGTCTCCAAAAAACAAACAAACAAACCCCCAAATATTCTACAAAATACCTGACCAGCACTCAGAACTGTCAAGGTCTTCAGCAACAAGGAAAGTCTGAGAAACTGTCACAGCCAAGTTTCGAGAACCAGCTTGAGGAAGGAGAACGAACTTGCATGGGAATAGTAGGGAATGAGAGAAAAGAGACAAGAGACAAGATGGAATCGGGAGGACTGGAGCAGCCGAGGTTGCAGCCAGTACCCATATACAAAATCAGCTTTATTTTATAGTATCTCAGCAGAGCTGTTTATAAGGAAGTAGCATAGACAAAAACCATATTTTTGGTCTTACAATATGATTAGAAAATATAAATAACTTTATCAACAACAATTCACTCTGTTAATGGTTTCTACTGAATAACATCATTAACATATGTTAAAGATAAGAAACAAAAAGAGAAGGGTCTCACAGTTTTCTGCATAGTTTCAAAAAATTAACTAGGTAAAAAGGAAATACATGGGGTGGCCCTGTGGCTCAGTGGGTAGGGCGCCGGCCCCATATACTGACAGTGGCAGGTTCAAACCCAGCCCGGCCAAACTGCAACAAAAAAATAGTGGGGTGTTGTGGCCGGAGCCTGTAGTCCCAGTTACTTGGGAGGGTGAGGCAAGAGAATTGAGTTGGAGGTTGCTTTGAGCAGTGTGATGCCACGGCATGGCACTCTACCAAGGGCGATAAAATGAGACTCTGTCTCTACAAAAAAAAAAAAAAAAGAAAGAAAGAAAAAGAAATACATGACTTCTGGCAAAACATTTAAGAAGGAGAAAAACATGTTGTTTTAAGAGGAGGAAAAACATATTGACTCAGCAGGAGGAAAGCAGCTGGAGGTTGTTTTTTGAACATCTCCCAGGCTGTGGGGGCCCTGCCACTGCATGGCTCCCTCTCCACAGCCAAGAATAACCTAAGGAGAAGTGAGAAATAACAACTAAATGTAACGCAGTATCCTAGATGGGGTCCTGGAACAGAAAAAGGATAGTAGGTAAAAGTTAAGGAAAACTGAATAAAGTATGGACTTTGGTTAATGATGTATCAATATTGGTTCATTATTGTAACAAATGTATCACACTGGCTCAGAGTCCTTGCTCAGTGGTTAGGGAGCTGGCCATATGCATGGGGGCTGGCAGGTACGAACCCTGTCTGGGCCTGCTAAACAATGACAACTGCAATAGAAGATAGCTGGGTATTGTGCAGGCACCTATGGTCTCAGCTACTTGGGAGGCTGAGGCAAGAGAATTGCTTAAGCCCAAGAGTTTGAGGTTGCTGTGAGCTGTAACGCCATGGCACTCTACTCAGGGCAACATAGTGAAACTCTGTTTCAAAGGAGAAAAAAAAAAGAATTACAGGCCAGCCATAGTGGCTCACGCCTGCAGTCCTAGCACTCTAGAAGGCCAAAGCAGGAAGATTGCTTGAGTTTGGTAGTTTGAGATCAGCCAGAGCAAAAGTGAGACCTCGTCTCTACTAAAAATAGAAAAACTAGCCAGGAGTTGTGGTGGATGCCTGTAGTCCCAGCTACTTGGGAGGCTGAGGCAAGAGAACTGCTTGGGTCCAAAGAGTCTGAGGTTGCTGTGAGCTATGATGATGCCATGACACTCTACTCAGGACAGCAGAATGAGACTCTGTCTCAAAAATGAAAAATAAAAAAGAAAATTAGAATTACTATATGATCCAGAAATCGTACTTTTAGGTTTATACTCAAAAGAATTGAAAACAAGTATTCAAAGCAAAACCTGTACACAGATGTTCATAGTAGCCCTATTCACAATAGCCAGAAGGCGGAAACAACCAAATGTCTATCAGTGGATGGATTTTTAAAATGAGGTACAGGTAGTCCCTGGGTTATGGAATGAGATTGATTCTGTAGGTTTTTTTTTTTTTTTTTTTGCCGGGGCTGGGTTTGAACCCCTACCTCCGGCATATGGGGCCAGCGCCCTACTCCTTTGAGCCACAGGTGCCGCCTTTTTTTTTTTTTGTAGAGACAGAGTCTCATTTTTTTGCCCTTGGTAGAGTGCAGTGGCATCACGCAGCTCACAGCAACCTCTAGTTCTGGGCTTAGGTGATTCTCTTGCTTCAGCCTCCTGAGTAGCTGGGACTACAGGCACCCGCCACAATGCCTGGCTTTTTTTTGTTGTTGCAGTTTGGCCAGGGCCAGTTTTGAATCCACCACTCTCGGTATATGGGGCTGGTGCCCTACTCACTGAGCCACAGGCGCCACCCTTTTTTTTCTTTTTTAAGAGACAGAATTTTACTTTGTTGCTCTCAGTAGAGTGCTGTGGCGTCACAGCTCACAGCAACCTCTCAGCTCTTGGGCTTAGGCAATTCTCTTGCCTCAGCCTGCACTGAGTAGCTGGGACTACAGGTGCCTGCCACAACGCCTGGCTATTTTTTGTTGCAGTTTGGCTGGGGCGGGTTCCAACCCACCACCCTCGGTATATGGGGCCGGTGCCCTACTCCCTGAGCCACAAGTGCCGCCCAAGGTTTGTTAAGTTCAATTTGTATGTAAGCTAGAACAGGTAAATTTACCTATTACTTGTTTTGCTTTTCTTTTTGTTTTTGAGATAGAGTCTCATTATGTCACCTTCGGTAGAATGCTGTGTCAACATAACTCACAGCAATTTCAAACTCTTGGGCTTAAGCAATTCTCTTGCCTTAGCCTCCCAAGTAGCTGGGACTACAGGCACCTGCCACACCTGGCTATTTTGTTGTTGTAGTTGTCATTGTTGTTTAGAGGGCCTGGAGTCAGGTTTGAACCCACCACCTCCAGTGTATAGCTGGCGCCCTAGCTGCTGAGCTACAGGCACCAAGCCCTGGCTATTTTTTTTTGTTGTAGTTGCCATTGTTGTTTAGCAGGCCCGGGCTGGGTTCAAACCCACCAGCCCCAGTGTATGTGGCCAGGGCCCTAACCACTGAGCAATGGAGGTGAAGCCACTTGTAATTGCCTCTGTTTGTAAGTGCAAATCAGTCCTAGCATATATCAATTGGATGTTTTTAACTTAGGGACTGCCTGTATATCTATACAATTGGACAATATTTAGCCATAAAAATGTGTGAAATACTGATACATGCTATAACATGGATGAAGTTCAAAAACAAGTTATGTGAAAAAGACAGAAAGTGTTGGGGACCAGTCTCAAACTATATAGAAATATTAAAAACTTATAACTAAAAATTTTAAAACAGCACACAGAGAGGGGCACCTCATCTCTGTCATTACATAGTCAATATAGTTTATCGTCCGTAGGACTTTAAAGCCATTCCAAATACCAGCTAAAAAAGTGCCAACAGAGACAGCCTTAAAGGGCCAAAAACAACAAAATCATTCAGACTCAATTTCACAACAAAATCAAAATACTTTCACTTCGAAAGATAAAACTTTAAATAATCTTTCTAAGGAAGACACAAAAAAATTACAGAGCCTTATTAAGACTACTATTATGCCTTAACATATAGCCACATACACCAGAGCTGGTGGGTTTGAATCCAGCCTGGGCCTGCCAAACAACAATGACAGCTACAATAAAAAAATAGCTGGGTGTTGTGGTGGGTACCTGTAGTCCCAGCTACTTGGGAGGCAGAGGCAAGACAATCCCTTAAGCCCAGGAGTTGGAGGTTGCTGTGAGTTGTGATGTCACGACACTCTACCCAGGGCGACAGCTTGAGGCTCTGTCTCAAAAAAAAAAAATACAAAAAAATATTAAAAATACCCCCACCTCTACAAGTCAAAATCATCCCTACTCCACCACCTCTTGTGGAGCCAAAACCCATTCATCCCAGTCAAACAGACAAAAACAAAAGTCACATATGATTCCATTTGTACTAAGTAGTTAGAATAGATAAATCCATAGACAGAAAGCAGGTTAGTGGTTGCTAGAAACTTGGGGGAGGAAGGAAGGGAGAATGACTGCTTAATGCAGCAGTTCTCAACCTGTGGATGGTGACCCCCTTGGGGGTAGAACAATCTTTTCACACGGGTTGCCTAAGATCATTCTGCATAATCAGATATTTACATTATGATTCATAACAGTAGCAAAATTACAGTTATGAAGTAGCAATGAAAATAATTTTCTGGTTGGGGGTCACCACAACATGAGGAACTGTATTAAAGGGTCACAGCATTAGGAGGGTTGAGAACCACTGGTTTAATGGGTATGGGATTTCTATCTGGGGTGACATAGGAGGGATGGTTATACGACATGGTGAATATACTAAATGTCACTGAATCGTACATTTTATTTCTTTTCTTTTCTTTTCTTTTTTTTTTTAGAGACAGAGTCTCACTATGTCTCCCTCAGTGGAGTGCCGTGGCGTCACAGCTCATAGCAACCTCCAGCTCCTGGGCTTAGGTGATTCTCTTGCCTAAGCCTCCCGAGTAGCTGGGACTATAGGCGCCCGCCACAATGCCTAGCTATTTTTTTGTTGCAGTTTGGCCAGGGTGGGGTTAGAACCTGCCACCCTTGGTATATGGGGCCAGCGCCCTACCCACTCAGCCACAGGCGCCACCCCACTTTCTTTCTTTTTTTTTGAGATAGAGTCCCACCACGTCACACTTGGTAGAATGCTGTAGCGTCACAGCTCACAGCAACCTCAAACTCTCAGGCTTAAGTGATTCTCTTGCCTCAGCCTCCCAGTAGCTGGGACTAGAGGTGTCTGCCACAACTCCCAGTCATTTTTTTTTTGTTGTTGCTGTTGTCATTCTTGTTTTAGCTGGCCTGGGATGGATTCGAACCCACCAACTCTGGTGCTTGTGGCTGGTGCTATAACCACTGTGCTACGGCTCCAAGCCTGAACCATACGCTTTAAAATGTTTGATTTTGTAATGTGACTTTTACAAAATTTTTTTATTTTATTTATTTTTACTTTTTTATTTATATGTATATTTTTTGAGACAAAGTCTCATTCTGTCACTCATGGTAGAGTGCCATGGTGTCATCATAGATCACAGCAACCTCAATCTCTTAGGCTTAAGTGAGCCTCTTGAGTAGCTGGGACTAGAGGTGTCCACCACGCCTGGCTAGTTTTTCTATTTTAAGTAGAGACTAGGTCTCACTCTTGCTCAGGCTGGTTTCAAACTCCAGAGCTCAAACAATCTACTGCCTCAGCCTCCCAGAGTGCTAGAATTACAGGTGTGAGCCACCTGCCTAGGCCAACAGATTTGTTTTCTTAGATAAATCCTTCTATTAATAGGCGGCGCCAGTGGCTCAGTGAGAAGGGTGCCGGCAACATATACTGAGGGTGGCAGGTTTGAACCCAGCCCCAGCCAAACTGCAATAAATAGCTGGGTATTGTGGTGGGTGCCTGTAGTCCCAGCTACTTGGGAGGCTGAGGCAAGAGAATCACCTAAACTCAAGAGCTGGAGGTTGCTGTGAGCTGTGATGTCATAGCACTCTACCGAGGGTGACAAAGTAAGACTCTGTCTCTAAAAAAAAAAAAAAAAATCCTTCTATTAACAGTGTGAAGTCTAAGATTGGAAGAGGAACAAGACTGGAGGCAGGGAGACTAATTGGAAGACTGTTGCAGTAGTCTAAATCAGGCGTCCTCAAACTACAGCCTGCAGGCCACATGCGGCCCGCTGAGGACATTTATCCGGCCCACCAGGTGTTTTTGCTTCCACTGCCTGTCCTGCTTAGCAGTCAACTCGTCCCAGGGCCCACTGTTGGACCCTCCAATGGTCTGAGGGACAGTGAACTGGCCCCCTGTTTAAAAAGTTTGGGACCCCTGGAAAAATTATCAAGGTAGGAGCCAGTCAGGGAAGGGTAATTGGGATAAAAAAGGAAGGGTCTGAATCAATAAATGCTTAGAAGACAAAATTAAAAGCCCTTGAGGATTGATTTGATAGTGGTCATAAGGGACAGTCAAGTATGACTCCAGGTTCCTGTTTTGTGTAATTTGTCAGAGATATTAGTTGACAGCAATAGAAGCTGACTAAGCAGAAAAAGGCTATTTTTTTCTTGGGCTTAAGTGATTCTCTTGCCTCAGCCTCCCAAGTAGCTGGGACTAAAGGCTCCTGCCACAACATCCAGGTATTTTTTTTGTTGGTGGCTGGCGCCCTACCCACTGAGCTATGGGCACCGACAGAAAAGGCTTTTTTGTTTTTTTTCTTTGAGACAGAGTCTCACTCTGTCGCCCTGGGTGGAGTGCCCTGGCGTCATAGCTCCCAGCAACCTCGAACTCTTGGGCTCAGGGATCCTCTTGACTTAGCCTTCTGAGTAGGTAGGACTACAGGCACCCCGCTCCCCCCAATGCCCAGCTAGAAAAGGCACTTTTTTGAAAAAAGATATTGGGCTGGGCGGCGCCTGTAGCTCAAAGGAGTGGAGCGCTATCCCCATATGCTAGAGGTGGTAGGTTCAAACCCAGCCCTCGCCAAAAACTGAAAATAAATAAATAAATAAAATTAAATAAAATTAAAAAAATTAAAATTAATTAAATTAATTAAAATTAAATAAAATTAAAAAAGATATTGGGAAGCTGCTGTAATTGTTGGGAGAGCTGGAGAACCAGGTTAGAGGTTAAGTTTCCAGGAACAATGCTTTAAACCATTGCAGAAGTGCCTGGATGATACAGGTGCCCTTGCCATGAGCACAAGAAGAAACTGCCACTGTTGCAAGAAGCCAATCTTGAAAACTGCAAATTTTCTGTTAGAAACAAAAGGAAGGGAGGAAAAAAAAAGAAAAGAAGGGAGCATCAAATAGAACAGTTTTCCTCCTATTGCTCAGTTCTGAATCAATGTCGTACATGCATTTCTGATTGGAAGAAACAAGTTGCATGACTGTGTCTTAGCTACAGGAGAAACTGGCAAATAGCTCTGACTCATACCTGGGAGGTAGCACTCATAACGTGGCAATTCTTCCATATATAGGAAAGCTATTCAAATTAATGAGGGCAGCACAAGCACAAGTGTGACACAGATGATGCTGCTATCAACTAATGTAGAGAATACAAGAGTTGGCTCGGCGCCTATGGCTCAAGTGACTAAGGAGCCAGCCACGTACACCCAAGGTGGCAGGTTCGAATCCAGCCCGGGCCTGCCAAACAACAATGATGGTTGCAACCAAAAAATAGTTGGGCATTGTGGCGAGCGCCTGTGGTCCCAGTTACCTGGGAGACTGAGACTGGAGCCTTGCTTGAGACCAGGAGTTGGAGGTTGCTGTGAGCTGTGATGCCAGGGTACTCTACCCAGGGGGGCAGCTTGAGGCTCCTGTCCCAAAAAAAAAATAGAATACAAGAGTTTGGGGGCAAGGGTGAGGTATTCCATTTAGAACACGTGGCATTTCAAGTGTCTTTAGAACATTCAGATGTAGATGACTAGCAAGTGGTGGGATAAGTAGCAGTTAAACAAGAGTGTGTGGGATGATCCTGGGAGAATACGCAGATTGAGATGAAAAAAGGATAGAAGAGAAATCCTGGGTGTGGGAAAGAAGAAAAATTGCCTGAATTCTCCATGCCCCTGTAAAAAGCCTGAGACATAGGAATATACACAATATAAAGAATGTTTGCTTTCACTTTCCCTAGACATATTTCTGTGTGTGTGTGTTTTAGAGACAGTCTCACTCTATTGCCCTCAGTAGAGTGCTGGGGTATCACAGCTCACAGCAACCTCCAACTCCTGGGCTCAAGCGATTCTCTTGCCTCAGCCTCCAGAGTAGCTGGTTCTACAGGCACCCACCACAACACCCAGCTATTTTTTTGTTGCAGCTGTTTAGTTGGCCCAGGCTGGGTTCAACTCCATCACCCTTAGTGTAGTGGCTGGTGCCATAACCACTGTGCTACGGGTGTTGAGCCGGTATCTGTAGACATTTGTCTAGCTAATTGCTGTGATCTGAAAAGGTAAAGTTGGTCCGCGTGGTGGCTCAGGCCCATAATCCTAGCACTCTGGGAGAATGAGGCCACATACACTGAGGCTGGCTCTTGGAGCCTGGCTGGGGCCTGCTAAATAGCAATGACAACGGCAAACAAAAAGCAACTGGGCATTGTGGCGGATGCCTGTATTCCCAGCTACTAGGAGGCTGAAGCAAGAGAATTGCTTAAGCCCAAGAGTTGGAGGTTGCTGTGAGCTGTGACACCACAGCACTCTACCGAGGGTGAGATAGTGAGACTGTCTCAAAATAAATAAATAAATAAATAAAAACAAAGAACTCTTCCCTGATCCAGATAACTTATGTTTCTTTTTTTGTGAGACAGAGTCTTACTATATTACTCAAGCTAGTGTGTCATGACCTCACCCCGCCATTTTATTTATTTATTTATTCTGCAGTTTTTGGCCGGGGCTGGGTTTGAACCCATCACCTCCAGTATATGGGGCCAGCACCTTACTCCTTTGAGCCACAGGTGCCACCAAAGATGAGGTCTTGCTCTGGCTCAGGCTTCTCTCAAACTCCTGAGCTCAGGCAATCCACCCACCTTGGCCTATCAGATTGTTAGGATTACAGGCGTGAGCACCACGCCCAGCCATATAGTCATTTTGAACATGAATATTGATGTTCAATATAGTTATCCTTTTTAGTTATATGAATTGCATATATCTTCTGCCATTTTACGTAGACTTTTCTGTTTATTTTTATTTTTTGTTTTTGAGACAGAGTGTCACTATGTTGCCCTGGGTAGAATGCCATGTCGTCATAGCTCACAGCAACCTCCAACTCTTGGGCTTAAGCGATTTTCTTGCCTCAGCCTCCCAAGTAGCTGGGACTACAGGCGCCTGCCATAGAGCCTGGCTCAGTTTTTTTTTTTTTAATTTTTCAGGACAGGGTCTCATTCTGTCACCCAGGTTTGGAGTGCAGTGGCCCTATCAGAGCTCACTGCAGAACTCTCAAGTCCTAGGCACAACTTATCTTTCTACCTCAGCCTCCCCGGTTGCTAGGACTACAGGCCTGTGCCAGTGCACCTGGCTATTTTTTCTTTTTCCTTCTCTCTCTCTCTTTTTTTTGGAAGAGATGGGGACTCACCCTTGCTCAGGCTGGTTCCCAGCGCCTGAGCTCAAGCAATCCTCCTGCCTCAGCCTCCCAGAGTGCCAGGATTGCAGGTATGAGCCACTAGGCTCATCCTAAAATGCCATCTTTCTTTCTTTCTTTTTTTTCTTTTTTTTTTTAGAGACGTAGTCTCACTATGTCACCCTTAAGGGCCATGGCAACATAGCTTACAGCAACCTCCAACTCCTGGGCTTAAGCGATTCTCTTGCCTCAGCCTCCCAAGTAGTTGGGACTACAGGTGTCTGCCACAATGCCCAGCTATTTTCTGTTGCAGCTGTCATTGTTGTTTAGCTGGACCAGGCTGGGTTCAAACCTGCCAGCCTCGGTGTATGTGGCTGGCACTGTAACCACTGTGCTACAGATGCCAAGCTTTTTTTTTTTTTTTTTTTTGAGACAGAGTCTCACTTTCTCACCTTGGGTGGAGTGCTGTGGCATCACATCTCATAGCAACCTCAAACATTTGGGCTTAAGCGATTCTCTTGCCTCAGCCTCCCAAGTAGCTGGGACTACAGGTACCTGCCACAATGCCTGGCTATTTTTTGGTTGTGGTTCTCACTGTTGTTTAGCAGGCCTGGGCTGGATTTGAATCTGCTAGCTCCAGTGTATGTGGCTGGTGCCCTAGACGCTGAGCTATAGGCATCCAGCCAATGCTATCCTTCTTAATCTCTTTTGGAACCCTGCTCCATTAATTACCTTTTTTCTTTCTGATTTCAACTTGTGGTGTTTTTTTCTTAGTCTTTAACATGTTTGGGTCTTACCCATTAAAAAATATAATAGTTTCGGCAGTGCCCATAGCTCATTGGGTAGGACGTAGGCCACATACACCCGAATGGTGGGTTTGAACCCAGCCCAGACCAGCTAAACAACAATGACAACTGCCACCAAAAAATAGTCAAGCCTTGTGGTGGGCACCTGTAGTCCCAAATACTTGGGAGGCTGAGTCAAGAGAATCACTTAAGCCCAAGAGTTTGAGGTTACTGTGGGGTTGCTATGAGCTATGATGCCACAGCACTCTACCCAGGGCAACATAGTGAGACTCTGTCTTAAAAAAAAATAGTTGGGCGGCACCTGGGGCTCAAAGGAGTAGGGCGCCAGCCCCATATGCTGGAGGTGGTGGGTTCAAACCCAGCGCTGGCCAAAAAACTGCAAAAAAAAAAAAAAAAAAAGTTTGAGGCGGTGCCGGTGGCTCAGTGAGTAGGGCACTGGCCCCATATACTGAGGGTGGTGGGTTCAAACCCTGCCTCGGCCAAATTGCAACAAAAAAATAGCCGGACATTGAAGCGGGCACCTGTAGTCCCAGCTACTCAGGCAGCTGACACAAGAGAATCGCCTAAGCCCAAGAGCTGGAGGTTGCTGTGAGCTGTGATGTCACAGCACTCTACCGAGGGTGATAAAGTGAGACTCTGTCTCTAAAAAAGAAAAAAAAATAGTTGAAGGGTCAAGCACAGTGGCTCCAGCCTGTAATCTTAGCATTCTGGGAGGCTGAGGCGGGTGGATTGCCGAGGTAACAGTTTTGAGACCAGCCTGAGCCAGATCGAGACCTCCTCTCTAAAATAGCCAAGTGTTGTGGTGGGTGCCTGTAGTCCCAGCTACTTGGGAGACTGAGGGAAGAGAATTGCTTGAGCTCCAGAGTTATAGGTTGCTGTGAGCTATGACGCTACAGTACTCTACCAAGGGCGACAAAGTGAAACTCGAAAAAAAAAAAGAAAGAAAGAAATAGCTTGAGGCCTGGCAAGGTGGCTCATGCCTATAATCCTAGCACTCTGGGAGGCCAAGGTGGGTGGATTGCCTGGCTCAGGAATTGGAGACCAGCCTGAGCCACAGCAAGACCTCACCTCTAAAAATAGTCAGGTTTTGTGGTGGGCACCTGTAGTCCCAGCTACTTGGGAGGCTGAGGCAAGAGAATCACTTGAGCCCAAGAGTTTGAGTTTGCTGTGAGCTGTGATGCCATAGCACTCTACTGAGGGTGACAAAGTGAGACTCTGCAGCTCAGTGCCTGTAGCTCAGTGGCTAGGAGGCCAGCCACAATTCACCAGAGCTGGTGGCTTCGAATCCAGCCTGCTCCTGCCAAACAACAATGACAACTGCAACCAAAAATAGCCCGGCGTTGTGGCAGGAACCTGTAGTCCCAGCTACTTGGGACGCTGAGGCAAGAGAATCACTTAAACCCAAGACCTTGAGGTTGCTGTGAGCTAACACGCCATGGCACTTTTCCCAGGGCGACACAGTGAGATTGTCTCCAAGAAAAAAAAAAAAAGTGAGACTCTGTCTCAAAAAAAAAAATAGTTTGAGTGGTAGCTCACACCTCTAATCTCAGCATTTTGGGAAGCTGAGGCAGGAAGATCACCTGAGACTAGTAGTTTGATACCAGCCTGGGCAACATAATAAGACTTTGTCTCTAAAATGACAAAACAAGGCTGGGCCGGGTGGCTTACACCTGTAATCATAGCACTCTAGGAGGCTGAGGTAGGTGGATTGCTTGAGCTCACATGTTCAAGACCAGCGTGAGCCAGAGTGAGACTTCATCTCTAAAAATAGCCTGACGTTGTGGCAGGTGCCTATAGTCCCAGCTACTTGGGAGGCTGAGGCAAGAGAATCCCTTGAGCCCAAGGGTTTGAGGTTGCTGTGGGCTATACGGCCGCGACACTCTACCGAGAGTGACAAAGTGAAACTGTCTCAAATAAAAAAAAAGACAAAACAACTGAATGTGGTGGTACATGCCTGTAGCCCCAGCTATTTGGGAGGCTGAGGCAGGAGAATTGCTTGAGCCCTGAAGTTTGAGGTTACTGTGAGCTATGATGACGCAACTGTAATCTAGCTGGGGTGACAGAGACTCTGTCTTAGAAGAAAAAAAGAACAAAGAAAAAGATGGCATTTTGGACACAGGTAGCACTTGAACAGGAAGATGGAATGGAGATAAAGCTGTATGTAAATGTAGTGTTGTTCATAAAAGAGGTTCAGCTGAGGCTGATGACCATGTATTTCTGCATGTACTGATTTGTATGGATTTGTGGATTTTCTTTAGCAGGGTATAAATATCCATAAAATGAGAAGGGTAGTTTGTTGCACTGACCCAAGGTTAGAGGTTTGTGGGACTGATGTGGTTGACAGGAATGCAAAGGGAATTGAGGGTGCTGATGAGGGAGTAGTTTTGGTGGTCAAGCATGGGGTTAAGAAAGGTTGGGAAGGGAAGGAAAGGAGGCCAGGAGGGGCTGGCGGACTGGGAGAAAATGCACAAAGAACTAAAGGGGCCCATATGAGGTGAAAGAATTCACGTGTAGATGAGGGCCTGAGGGACCAAGAGGAAGAGGAGATTGTGGACAAAAAGGCAAATTAGTGGTGGGCGCTGTGGCGGGAGCCTTTAGTCTGAGCTACTTGGGAGGCTGAGGCAAGAGAATAACTTGAGCCCATGAATTAGAGGTTGCTGTGAGGTATGACATCAGGGCACTCTACCCAGGGCAACAAAATGAAACTCTATCTCAATTAAAAAAAAAAAAAGAAAGAAAAGCAAAACGGCATATTGGACTTATGGATATTAGAGGTTAGCAGTTCTAGGCTACAAAGTTTGAGATGTAGTGCTTTGGATGGAGAAGTTATTGTTTGTGGTGTTATCTTTTTTTTTTTTTTTAGACAGAGCATCAAGCTGTCCCCCTGGGTAGAGTGCCACAGCATCATAGCTCACAGCAACCTCCAACTCCTGGGCTCAAGCGAGTCTCCTGCCTCTGCCTCCCAAGTAGCTGGGACCACAGGCGCCCGCCACAATGCCTGGCTATTTTTTTTTGGTTGCAGCCATCATTGTTGTTTGGTGGGCCCAGGTTGGATTTGAACCCACCACCTTAGGTTATATGGCTGGCGCCTTAGCCACTTGAGCCACAGGCGCTGAGCCTTTTTTTTTTTTTTTTTTTAGAGACAGAGTCTCACTTTGTCACCCTGGGTAGAGTGCTGTCAAGTCACAGCTCACAGCAACCTCCAGCTCTTGGGCTTAGGTGATGATTCTCTTGCCTCAGCCTCCTGAAGCTGGGACTACAAGCACCTGCCACAATGCCGGGCTACTTTTTTCTTGCAGTTTGGCCGGGCTGGGTTTGAACCCACCACCTCCGGCATATGGGGCTGGCACCCTACTCCTTGAGCCACATGCACTGCCTGTAAAAATCTTTTCTTTTGGTGCCTGTGGTCCCAGCTACTTGGGAGGCTGAGGCAGGAGACTCACTTGAGCCCAGGAGTTGGAGGTTGCTGTGAATTTTGATGCCAGGTCACTCTACCCAGGGGGGAAGCTTGTGGCTCTGTCTCAAAAAAAAAAAATCTTTTCTTTCTTTTTTTTTTTTGAGACAGAATTTCACTTTGTTGTTCTTGATAGAGTGCTTTGGCATCATAGCTCACAGCAACCTCAAACTCTTGCGCTCAAGTGATCTTCTTGCCTCAGCTTCTGAAGTAACTGGGACTACAGGCACCCACCACAATGCCTGTCTATTTTTAGAGACAGGGTCTCACTCTTGCTCAGGCTGATCTCAAACTCCTGAGCTCAGGTGATCCATCTGCCTCTGCCTCCCAGAGTGCTAGGATTATAGGCATGAGCCACCACACCCTGCTATAAAAATCTTTTCAAACATCATTCTGTGCTGGACTTGTCTGTATTAGAACAATGAACCAAAGCTTGGACTCTCACATCCATTTGGAGCTACTTCTCCTCAGAGTTTTTAGGTCAAGAAGCCAAAGGGAGTACATTACTTATATTTGCAGAGAGAAGTAGACCTTATTGGTCTTTGAGCTCTCATAGCTTTAAAGACTATTGGTGCTGAGGAAAAGAAAAAGTGTCCTTATCTGGCAGACCTCCCACAGAGAATGTGCTCACTTTGTCTTTTGCAGAAAGCTGCCTTTGAATATACTCTGGCTTTCACCGTTTGATCTATTTTTCCACCTTATTCATTTTCACTGTTGATATCACAGCTGGTCATATCTTTACCAGAGCAGCTACTAAATAAGGAATCATCTTTTTCAAATTCTTGTCTTACCAAGAAATCAGTTTTTTGTTTACTTTTATCCAGGTTAAAAGATTTCTGGAAGGTTTTAGGACTAATCTCCTTTATTGTGATTGGTTACTTAATACATCGAGATCAATTTCTCTCTGGGGTATTATCACCACACATCTGGCGAGCCTGCGATGCTGCATCTATGTATTGCTTTCAGCTTCATTTAATCTTTGGAGCCATTTTTCAGTGGCAGCAGTGTGGCAGGGGTGAGACAGCCACCCATCAGTGGCCACAGCGCCCAGCTCCACTCCCTCCTTCAAGGCTTGCACTACCACTGCAAAATGTGTTTTAAGCTGCTACATTTTTTTTTTTTGAGACAGTGTCTCACTTTGCCTCAGCTTCCCAAGTAGCTGGGACTACAGGTGCCTGCCACAACGCCCGGATATTTTTGGTTGCAGTTGCCATTGTTGTTTAGCTGGCCCGGGCAGGGCTCAAACATACCAGCCTGGGAGTATGTGGCTGGCACTCTACCCACTGAGCATGGGCCGCCACCCTGATGATGTGTTAAACAGCCACAGAAAACTAATAACACTATTAGTAGTGTTATTAGGGTGGCAAAGTTTGGGGTTGAAGAAGTAGCTGTTTTGTTTATAGATAATTCTAAATTTAGAGTTGTTGCACATAAAATAAAAAGTAACCTGAAATCAGCATGAAAAAAGAAACACACAAAAGCACCTCCTTCAATGCCCACATCAAGCCTTCTTCATCACCCTACTCAGGTCTGGCATGATTGTTTCATCCCCAGATATTCATAGGCAGTAACGTATTTTATTACCTAAATAATAACTCTTCTGTATTATTATTATTACTATTTATAGAGAAAGAGTCTCACTTTATTGCCCTTGGTAGAGTGGGTAGAGTGCCGTAGTGTCACATAGCTCACAGCAACCTCCAACTCCTGGGCTTAGGCAATTCTCTTGCCTCAGCCTCCCGAGTAGCTGGGACTGCAGGTACCTGCCACAATGCCCGACTATTTTTTTTTTTTGTTGCAATTTGGCCAGGGCTGGGTTTGAACCCTCCATTCTTGGTATATGGGGCCGGCACCCTACCCACTGAGCCACAGGTGTCGCCCTTCTGTATTGTTCTTTAGTGGCTTTTTGTGTCTACTTAACTAGTTTCCAAGTTCCTTGAAGGTAAGGATTTGTCTTGTTGATTTTTGTGTTCCCTGCATAGATAGATGCTAGTAAATGTTACTTGACTAGCTAAAGAAGATATGTCTATCTGAGGTGTAAGTCCTTCAAACTAAACCCTCCAGGTGCTATTCCTGGAGGGTACCTGGACTGGGTTCTTGAGGCTTCAACAGGACTTTTTTCTTATTGAGCCACTGTGAGCCCCACCTTCCAGCTTTCCGTAGTAGCAAACTGTATTATAATATCCTGTGACTATTCTCTCAAGATAAGGAAGGAACCTTGCCTGATTGGGAGCATGACCTGGTATTTAACAGTAAGAAGAGTTTTACTTATTTAGCTAGCACCCACTAATTAGGAAGGCCTAAACATCTGCAGTGCAATCTGAGCAGTCTGTTCTAAAAGTTGAAAAGTTGAGTTTATTCACCACAGATGGGGTACATGAGGGGTGGAGGCTTTACCAATTAAGTCAAATTATATGAAGAGGTTGGTGCCCAATTTCCAGGAGAGTTTGTGGTGTAGTGAACTTTGTCTTTTTCAGTGAATGCTATGACTCTTGATTATGGGATAATCATAATCATAATTAGCATTATGATTCTCTGTGCTCAGGTCCATAATTAACAGTTTATCCCCGTCTCAAAGAAATTGAAGCAGAACTTAAGGACTTAGTTCTTTTTTTAGAGACAGAGTCTCACTTTAATCACCCTTGGTAGAGTGCGTAGCATCACAGCTCACACCAACCTCCAACTCCTGGGCTTAAGCGATTTTTTTGGCTCAGCCTCCTGAGTAGCTGGGACTATAGGGGCTTGCCACAATGCCCGGCTATTTTTTGTTGCAGTTTGGCTGGGGCCGGTTTCGAACACACCACCCTCGGTATATGGGGTTGGCACCCTACCCACTGAGCCACAGGCACCGTCCAGGACTCGGTTTTTAATGTAGTCAAGATGCTAGGTAGTTGAAACTTTTTGAAGAAATTCACCGACCCTTTTTCTTAGCAAGCACTGTTTTTTTTTTTTTTTTTTTTTTTTTTTTTTGTAGAGACAGTCTCACTTTATCACCCTTGGTAGAGTGCCATGGCATCACACAACTCACAGCAACTTCCAACTCCTGGGCTTAGGAGATTCTCTTGCCTCAGCCTCCCGAGTAGCTGGGACTACAGGCACCTGCCACAATGCCTGGCTATTTTTTTGTTGCAGTTTGGCTGGGCCAGGTTTGAAACCACCGCCCTCAGTATATGTGGCCAGCACCCTACTCACTGAGCCACAGGTGCCGCCCAGCAAACACTTTTTTTTTTGAGACAGAGCCTCAAGCTATTCCCCTGGGTAGAGTGCTGTGGCATCACAGCTCACAGCAACCTCCAACTCCTGGGCTCAAGCGAGTCTCCTGCCTCTGCCTCCCAACACTTTTGTTTTTGATTTTTTTTTTTTTTTTTTTTTAGAGAAAGGCTCTCCCTCTGTTGTTGGGTTCCAGTGCAGTTGAGTCATCACAGCTCATAGCAACTTCAAATTATTGAGCTCAAGGGATCCTCCAGCCTTAGCTGCCCGAGTAGCTGAGGCTATAGAGCAGTGGTTCTCAACTTGTGGGTTGCCACCCCTTTATAACAATGAAACTACACAGCGGCATTAGGAAGGTTGAGAACTGCTGCATAGAGGCTGTCATCACACCTGGCTTTTTTTTTTGTAGAGATGGGGTCCAGGACTCCTGACCTCAAGCAGATCAGGTACTTTTTGAAATGTTAAAAGGCTCTGAGAGATCTAATTTTTAGCCTCCAGTGGCTTGTAATAATTTCTTCTGATGTGACAAGCTACCTTAAATCCTTTTTGGGACAAGATATGAGGTATAAATTAATACCAGTGTGATAAGATGTCTGAACAGTGGACTTGAAACTGCAGGAACATCATAACTGATTTGTTCAAGGAAGTAGAGACAATTCACGACTCAATCTAGATATGTGGTTTAGGCAGATGGCAAGTTAATTCTTTTATCATTGTTGAACTGCTTTGAGTTCAATGGAATCACCAATTGTGACAATTTGTAGAGTTATTTGGTGGAAATGAAATCACAACTCAGGCTTAAGCGGCTAAGGCACCAGGCACATACACCAGAGCTGGAGGGTTTGAATCCAGCCTAGACCCGCCAAACAACAATGACAACTACAACCAAAAAATAGCCAGGTGTTGTGGTGGGCGCCTGTAGTCCCAGCTACTTGGGAGGCTGAGGCAAGAGAATTGCTTAAGCCCAAGAGTTTGAGGTTGCTGTGAGCTGTGATGCCCTGCAGTCTACTCAGGGTAGTCTACTTGAGGCTCTGCATAAAAAAAAAAAAAAATCACAACTCAGAGGAGAGTCATGGATTTTGATGAATACGAATTATCTTTAAAGTTTTTATGCCTGCCTTTAAAGTGCAAACTCTGGGCATTTGCCCTATTACTGTGAGCATAACTCTACTGAATACCAAAATGATTTTGAAATTTTGGGCCATTTCCCAAATTGGAGATGTTTGTATTCATTTGGCCCTGTGAAAGTATCAGTCTTTTACATCAAATTGGTTTGAATCATTGGCTGAGTTAGAATTAACACTTGTTCAAAATCAGAATGTTCTTCCTCATAGTTTTGGCCAACAGTTCTTTGAAATACAATCACTTGAATTTAGTTGCTCAGAATTATTAATCCATCAGCCTTGTAACTATTTTTGTACGAATAAAGTTGATTACACTTTTTTAGACGCCTTTGGCATTTATGTTAAAACCTACGTTATTGGCTAGGTAACAAACGGATACCACTTTGGCAAAAATGTATCCATTCTGAGTATGAGTTTCTTTATACTCTTCTGCTAGACTCTTAAGAAACTTGGACACTCCTGCCACGGAGAATGCCCTAACTGGGAGTTGGGTTGATGGAGTTATTCGCATGCGCTCTCGACAAAATCGTGTTTGTCGCAATGGGCCTCACGCGGAAGGTTACATAAGAGTTACGATTTGATTATACATAGTCATTTTGTTGGTGGCTGGTTACCGGTACACCTCCGCGTGGGTACTTGATTGTAACAGAAAGTAGTTCCGGCCCGTGTTGTTCGGCCGAGGAGCCGTCGCCGCCATTTCAAGACCGTAAGAGGTAGATGGCCAACCAGAGTTCCTAAGGTTCAAAACCTGTAACTGCTGCTGCTGCTTAAGCCTTCTAAAGCACTGGCACGGCTGCTGCCCTTGTACTACTACCTCCAGAAACGTTCTTGCCGGTAGTGGCAGCAGCGGCAATCAATCATCCCTTTCTCCATCTCAAGAAGCTCCAGATGGCGTCTTCCGTGGGCAACGTGGCCGACAGCACAGGTACCGGTGTCCCGTTCTACCTTGGCAGATACCCCTTTGGGGGTCTCGCGCTGTCCTCTACTTCTCATCACTCCCTCCCTTCCGTTAAACCACCCCCATTACATCAGTGGCATTGCTGAGCTTTTCGTGGTCTACTGGCATCTGAGCGGGTTTTCTGTTGTTGTCTGCTCATTGAACGTTTCCTCCTCCTTGTTTGCTCTTTGCTTCTTCTTCTTCTTCTTTTTTTTTGATTTGCCATAAATGTTTTTAGCCTTCTCGGGATGCCTTTGCCATATATGCGCGCTTAGACTGTCTCGGAATGGACCGCATTGGAATCCCTGCCCTTTCACTCTCCTTCGCAACTGTTTTCTCCCCTAATTCTAGTTATCGCTTCTCCTTTCTCCTCTCCTCGTCCTTGTCCTCCTCCATCCCTTTCCCCTTAGCCAGATTTGGTTCTTCTTTGCTATTCTAGGGCGGGGGTTGCCATTCCGATGTAATCATACCCTCACTTTGCATCACCCAAGGACTAGCAAAAGCTCTACAAGTAACCTCGGGTAGAGGGGATATTGAGCATCACCGTGCTGGGCAGCGCCTTTTGTGTTGTTGTTTTTTATTTATTTTTTCCCGGTTGAGAGGTCCCGGTTTAGATTGGAAATTTCCAGGGATTCCCCTTTGCCATCGCCCAATTCCACCCACTGCCGCCAGCCTGGATTTCCCACTCTTCCCTCCCTCCCTGTCCACGGGGAAACCACACCCTTTCCTTTGCTACGTTTACAGTCCTATGGTCCACTTCTTATTCTTGGGGGAGAAACCACCCTGGTGCTGAAGCTTTGGCATTGACCACCCTGCCAGCCTAATTCTCGCTTTGTGTTACTTTCTTGATGTATTCCTCCGCCGCCGCTTCTGGGTTTTCCATTCCCATTCTTTAGCCCGGTATCTCTTTATTCATAGGGTGTGTATTTTTTTTAAGTTTCCATCCCTGCTTGAAGAGTTTGTAAAGCAACTGGAGTGTAGCTGCACAAGCGCAAGGTGTTTGCCCTTTTAGACCATTCAGTCGCGAGCATTTGATACTAAGAATTAGAAAACAACCAAATTATAGGAGTGTTCTTCAGCTGCTTTTTCATATTGAGGCTATTGGGGCACGAGGGGATGGGAAACAGAACTGCTGTTCTGAGGTTTCTCACGCGGTTATTTTTTGGTTGTTTCTCAGTTGAGATATGTCAAAGGTTTTAGTTAGCGTTTTTGGACATTGTGCAGTGAGTAATAGGTGAATCGTCAATAAGTATCTTAGAATTGTAGGGAGCGGGATTGGTAATTAGTCCGTGCTCATGTCCCCCTGGCAAACCGCGCCCTCTCCCCCAGTCCCCGTGATTTTCAAAAATTTAAGATTCTGTATTAGCTTGCTCTGTCTCTTTTTGAGAGATAGGATCTCGCTCTGTCGCCCAGTTGGAGTGCGGTGGCGCGATCATAGCTCACTGCAGCCTCAGACTCTCGGGCAACTCACAGCTTCCCCTTTTCTACATGTTATTTCATTTGAGGAAGTTGTCATTAGAAGTGCAAATCTGTTAAGTACAGAGTATTAACACAATAATGAAGTAAACGAGGTGAAGACTATATTAACTGGTTTGATGTAAGCATTCCTCATTGTATATAAAAGCAGCACATTGTACCCCATAAGGGCATCAATGTATACATAATTTATGTGTTTGTGACTTAATACAAAAGTGCTAAAATAACAGATAAGCGGCTACAGAAAGTGACAAAGTAATATGTTGAAAATAAGGAGCTAGGAAGTTCTAGAGACTTGTCTAAAATGTAATTTTCTGGTTTCTGTTAGAGCTATAACCTCCCCAAGATTTGGGTGCAAGTCAGTCTGCTCTTTGTGTTTCTGGTTAGCTGTACATTCTGTCAGGAAATTTACTTGCTTTCCCGAATATCTAGACGTGGGTCCTCAAACTTTTTAAACGGGGGCCAGTTCACTGTCCCTTAGATCATTGGAGGGCCGGACTGCGGGCCCCGGGACCAGTCGGCTGCTAAGCAGGACAGGCAGCAGCGGCAAAAACACCCTGCAGGCCGGATAAATGTCCTGGGATAAATGTCTTCCGCGGGCCGC
Source organism: Galagoides demidoff (assembly GCA_963574575.1). Taxonomy (NCBI): domain Eukaryota; kingdom Metazoa; phylum Chordata; class Mammalia; order Primates; family Galagidae; genus Galagoides; species Galagoides demidoff. The sequence continues at coordinate 28,558 of CAUYQV010080284.1, forward strand.
TTGCCGGCGGTAGTTTGAGGATGCCTGATCTAGAATACTCATCAGCCCTAACGATTGGGGATCTAGGCTCAAGTTTGAGCTTGTCACTGTAACCTTGGTAGAAGTAATTTGTCCATGTTTTCCCATTCCAACCATCTAGTGAAAGTGCTGTGGTCGAATTCCCAGTAATGTATCACTGTTCAAGTATTTACAGTTGAAACTTAGGCAGATTTTTTTTTCTTCAGGCTTCATACCCTTTATGTATCTAAATTAAGTCACCTATTACAACTATATAGTTATTCTGTTGTGCTTTATCAAATATTTTATACTTTAGTATCCCTCCCTGTTTTTTTTTTTTTAACTTTTTTAGCATTGCAGTTGAGGTAACTACTTGGTTTATGTAGGATTGTTTGGAATGGTCTTTATCCTTTAGTTAGTTAATGCTAGAGCTCTTTGGAAAATGTTAGTGCTAAACCAGTGTGGGTGGGATTTAGTTAATTTGGTCTCTGAATTTGGAATGGTAGAGGAACAATATAATCTTGGGTCATTATTTAAATTTTGTTTGACTCCTTTAAATATCTTGGCTTTGGACGATTGGATTGATCTTGTTTATCAGCTGTTTTAAAAATAGCACCTTGACTTTTAGGCCCCTCCCAAGGCTTGTTTTTAGTGTTGCCTTTTTAAAAAATGTGTATAATATATAAACACATCAGCATAATTTGAAGAGTTAAAAACACATATGGTGCCCCCACTGAAGTTAAGAAATAGATTGTTACTATTATTAACAATTAGATTGTTAACACAAATTCAACCCAAAACATGGGATAAAATATTAAGTTTCCCAGTAAGTTATTCTGACATTGTTAAGAATTTCAAATCACACATTTAATATTTTGTTTCTGTATGTTAAAATATAAGGAATAATAGTCAGTGAATATTTAGGTGGTACCTATTATTTATAATTTAAAAGTACAAGATACTGGGCAGTGCCTGTGGCTCAGTGGGTAGGGTGTCAGCCCCATATACTGAGGTTGGCAGGTTTGAACCCTGCCCTGGCTAAAGTGCAACAAAAAATAGCCAGGCATCGTGGCGGGCGCTTGTAGTCCCAGCTACTTGGGAGGCTGAGGCAAGAGAATCTCCTAAGCCCAGGAGTTGGAGGTTGCTGTGAGCTTTTATGCCATGGCACTCTACTGAGGGCTATAAAGTGGGACTCTGTCTCTAAAATAAATAAATAAAGATAAAAGTATAAGATATTTTTGCTCATTAAATGTAATCTCATTTGGAAGTAAATATTCCTTTCTAGTTTGAAAAAAGAAAGTGTTAATGGGTGAATTCTAAAAATGCCAATTCTGCACCTTATGTTAACTTGGAGATGTAAATAATGTGCAGAACACTCTAGTGCTTTACATAGTTTCAAGCATTTTCATCTTTAAGTTTAATATACCATATTTTTACATTTTTTGGTTTGCATTTCTAACTTTTTGTTTTCCCCCCTCCTTCCCTCAAATGTTTTGATGATTCTCCAGAACCAACGAAACGTATGCTTTCCTTCCAAGGGTTAGCTGAGTTGGCACATCGAGAATATCAGGCAGGAGATTTTGAGGCAGCTGAGAGACACTGCATGCAGCTCTGGAGACAAGAGCCAGACAATACCGGTGTGCTTTTATTACTTTCATCTATACACTTCCAGTGTCGAAGGCTGGACAGGTAGGAGATGTGGGGAGGGTACCTACTGGTGATTGCTACCTCTGGGTGCTGAGCTTGAAAAATGGTACTTAAATATTTGAACTTGAAATTTTTCCAGTACTGGGTTTCAACTGAGCAATGAAAGCACATCTGCTCTATTTCATCTGCTCTATTGCCCACTTGTGACATGCCCAGCTGCCAGTTTTTGTCCCTCTTTTTGTGGTGGTGGTTATATTATCAGCATGACTAGAGACACTAGAGACCTTTTCTAGATTTTTTTTTTTATCTGCTGCTTTCCAAACTCTGTTTAGGTAATAAATTATTCTTAGTGTGCATCTGAGCCTCCAGTCTCACCTTTTAAGACCTGTCAGATTGAGAGACTGAAATGTTCAGAAATGATGGTTTTATATACTGTGGTAGGAGATGCATATATGGTTCATGTTGGGAATACCGTCATTAAATTGTTACAATGTGTTGCTTTTAACTGATCAGTTGAATTAGGAGGAATAGAAGAATTTGTGTTTTGTCCTTTTATTAAGTCATCATTCTGACATATTTAGATGTTTAAAAATGTCATTAAATCTTATCAACAAATGGAAAATGAGACTTATGTACATAGCATTTTTATTTTTTTTTCCTGAGACAGAGTCTCTGTTGTCCAGGCTAGAGTGCCATAGCCTCTGCCTATCTCACAGCAACCTCAAACTCTGGGCTCAAGTGATTCTTCTGCTTTAGCCTCCTGAGTAGGTGGGACTACTCGTGCCTGCTACAATGCCTTGCTAATTTTTCTTTTTCTTTCTTTCTTTTTTTTTTTTTTGAGACATATTCTCACTATTTCACCCTCAGTAGAGTGCCATGGCATCACAGCTCACAGCAACCTCAAACTCTTGGGCTTAAGTGATTCTCTTGCCTCAGCCTTCTGAGTAGCTAAGACTACAGGTGCCCACCACAACACCCAGCTATTTTTTGGTTGCATTTGTCATTGTTGTTTAGCAGGCCCCAGCCGGGCTCGAACCTGCCACCTTCGGTGTATGTGCCTGGCACCTTACTGAGCTACGGGCACCGAGTCAGATTTTTCTATTTTTAGTAGAGACTGGGCCTTCCTTTGCTCAGGCTGGTCTCAAACTCCTGTGCACAAAGGAGGATATCCTCCTGCCTCAGCTTTCCAGAGTGCTAGGATTAGAGGTATAAGCCACCTTGTCCAGCCAGCATTTTCATTCTTGATCTGTAATGATTATGATATCCAGTGTTGTAGTTTTGTAATATTACTCTACTAAGAACTTTATCTCATAAGAAAAAGCTTTCCAATTTGGAATCTGGAATATTTTCACGTTTGAAAAACTTTGATTTCTGAAATTTTTCCTTTTATACACTAGTTAAAAGACAAATGTATCGTTACATAATTAGCAATAGCACAGGAACTTCAGAAACTGAGTTGCATATGGACCAAACCTTCTTTTTTGTAACGTGCATACCCATGCATCAATACTTTTCGCCTTTTCCAGATCTGCTCACTTTAGCACTCTGGCAATTAAACAAAACCCCCTTCTGGCAGAAGCCTATTCAAATTTGGGAAACGTATATAAGGAAAGAGGGCAGTTGCAGGAAGCTATTGAACATTATCGACATGCATTGCGTCTCAAACCTGATTTCATCGATGGTTATATTAACCTGGCAGCCGCCTTGGTAGCAGCAGGTGACATGGAAGGGGCCGTACAAGCTTACGTCTCTGCTCTTCAGTACAATCCCGTGAGTAAAATTTTAATGGTTTCTTTCCCCTAACAGAAACCCAGAAAGAGACATAGTTTGATACCTCAGAGACTGAAATAAGTTTTTCTGTGGAATAAAGCAAAGAGTTTAGAAATATTTATGTACTTAAAATGGTAAAATTGCCTTGACCTAGTCTGCATTATGTTGAATTTGTTTTATTTAGCAAGTTACATTACAAAGCATGAAAATTATTTCTTTGGCCGGGGCTGAGTTTGAACGCACCACCTCTGGCATATGGGGCTGGCGCCTTACCCTTTTGAGCCACAGGTGCCGCCGAAATTATTATTTGTTTTGAGATAGAGTCTCACTTTGTTGCCTTCAGTAGAAGGCCATGGCGTCATAGCTCATAGCAACCTCAAACTCTTGGGCTCAGCCTCCCCCAGTAGCTGGGACTACAGGCACCCACCACAATGCCTGGCTAATTTTAGAGACCAAGTCTCACTCTTGCTTAGACTGGTCTTGAACTCAAGCAATCCACCCACCTAGGCTTCCCACCAGAATGTTAGGATTGAAGGTATGAGCCCCCACGCCTGGCCTTTTTTTTTTTTTTTTTTTGAGACTGAGTCTCACTCTTGTTCTGGGTAGGTAGGGTGCTGTGGCCTCATTGTAGCGCACTGCAACTTCAAACTCCTAAGTTTAAGCAATTTTCTTCTTGCCTCAGCCTTTCCAGCAGGTGGGACTATAGGCATGTACCCCCATGGCCAGCTAGTTTTTTCTTTTTAGTAGAGACAAGGTCTCACTCTGGCTTAGGCTGATCTTGAACTCCTGAGCTCAAGCAATCTATCTGTGTTGGCCTCCCAGAGTGCTGGGATTGGTGTTGAGAGAGCCATGCCCAGCCAATAAAAATTATTCTCTTTGTGTGTTTTTTTTTTTTTTTTGAGACAGTCTCACTTTGTTGCCCTTGGTAGAGTGCTATGGTATCATAGATCACACAGCAACCTCAAACTCTTGGGCTCAAGCAATTCTCTTGCTTCATCCTCCCAAGTAGCTGGGACTACAGGTGCCTGCCACACGCCCCACTATTTTTTTTTAGAGATGACTCCTCGCTCTGCCTTAGGCTGGTCTAGAACCTGTGGGCTCAGGCAGTTGACCCGCGTTGGTCTTTCTTAGAGTGCTAGGATTACAGGCATGAGCACTATGCCTGGCCTAAAAATTATTCTTACTGCAAAAAAAAAAAAAAAAAAGCCACATCAGTTTTTTTTTTAATGTCATATGTCCTGTAGACATACGAGGCAAGAGTCTCACTCTGTTGCCCCTGGTAGAGTGCTCTGGTGTCATAGCTCACAGCAACCTCTAACTCTTGGGCTCAAGCCATTCTCTTGCTTCAGCCCCTCGAGTAGCTGGGACTACAGGAGCCTTCCACAATACCCAGGTAGTATTTTAGAGATGGGGTCTCACTGTAGCTCAGGCTGGTCTTGAACTGGTGAGCTCAGGTGATCCGCCCACCTCAGCCTCCCAAAGTGTTGGGATTACAGGCGTCCCACGCTGACCTGCATCAGTTTTTCTTTCTTTTCTTTCTTTCTTTTTTTTTCTTTTTGAGACAGCCTCAAGCTGTCACCTTGGGTAGAGTGCCATGGCATCACAGTTCACAGCAACCTCCAACTCCTGGGCTTAAGTGATTCTCTTGCCTCAGCCTCCCAAATAGCTGGGACTATAGGCACCCGCCACAACACCCGCCCATTCTTTGATTGTAGTTGTCATTGTTTGGCAGACCTGGGCTGGATTCAAACCCACCAGCTCTGGTGTATGTGGCTGGTGCCTTAGCTGCTTAAGCTACAGGCGCTGAGTCTTGCATCAGTTTTTTATAACATAAACTATAGAACATATGACATTGTTCCTTTGCACTATTGTGATTAATTTTGGATAAATTCTGGTATGTGTGTGTGTAACAGTAAATTGGTTTTCAAGGAATGGTTGATGCAGTGTCTTAACCTGTAGTATAAAATAGTAAAAACAAGATGCCAATACTATGTATATGGATTAGTTACATGAAATCCAGACTATAAAATTTGTTTCTTAATATCCTGTTCTCTTTCCTTTCAACATAATTAGAAGTGTAGAATTGAGGTGATATTATCTCTATCAGGCTTTTGATTGGTTCTTAGTTTTTTTTTTTTTGGTCTAAGTTGCAGATATGTTCTGGGGAACAGGTGAGGCCCAGCTGGCAGACATTAACTCGATACTGTGTTTAGGTACTTTGAAAGATACAAATACATAAGGCTTACCCTCAAAACTGTTCATGTAGTTAGAGAAAGTAAATGTAAACTTGTAAGAGATAAGTGATAAGGAAAGAGGTTATAGAAATCCAGAAAAAAAGCTTAGGCATGGTGGCTCACACCTGTAATCGTAGCATTATAGGATGCCGAGGTGGGTGGATTGCCTGAGCTCAGGAGTTCAAGACCAGCCTGAGCAAGAGCAAGACCCTGTTTCTACTAGAAATAGAAAAATTAAGTGGGTCAGTGCCTATAGCTCCAGCTTCTTGGGGAGGCTGCGGAAAGAGGATTGCTTGGACCCAGGAATTTGAGGTTACTGTAAATTATGATGATACGGAACTCTACACAGGGCAGAGTAGGACTGTCTCAAAAAAAAAAGCCAGGAAAAGATAAGAATATATGTATTTTTTTATGTAGAGACAGAGTCTCACTTTATTGCCCTTGGTAGAGTGCCATGGCATCACACAGCTCATAGCAACCTCTAACTCTTGGGCTTAGACGATTCTCTTGCCTCAGCCTCCCAAGTAGCTGGGACTACAGGTGCCCACCATAACACCTGGCTATTTTTTTGTTACAGTTTGGCTGGGGCTGGGTTCGAACCTGCCACCCTTGGTATGTGGGGCTGGCACCCTACCCACTGAGCCACATGGGCCACCCAAGATAAGAATATATTCCCAACCTATGTTGTTAACATTTAGTTTTGCAACCACCCTGGAAGTGGTTAATAATTATATATTTTTCACTATTATGGTTAGCATTTATTGAATGTCTACTATGTGCTCAGACACTGTGCTAATTATTTCAGATGATTGGTCTTAGTCAATCTTGGTAATGATCCTTCAAAGTAGATGGTAGTATTTACAATTTTACCAATTATAAACAACATGGACTTGGGGCTTATGTAACTTTCTTGGGATCACATAGCTAATAAAGTGATGCCTTGGAATCCTAACTTAATCCATCCTGGAACCCCATTTGAATTCTAAATCGTTCCAGTTCTAAGACTGTTTTTCCCCTTTAAAATAATAGAAACTGGATTAATCTGTTCCTGGGTCAAATTTTCAAAATGATTTTAACAGTAAATATACTGGATTATAAGGGAAAATATTAACAAATAATAATATTTGAATAGGGCGGCGCCTGTGGCTCAGTGAGTAAGGCACTGGCTCCATATACGGAGGGCGGCAGGTGCCTGTAGTCCCAGCTACTTGGGAGGCTGAGGCAAGAGAATTGCTTAAGCCCAAGTGCTGGAGGTTGCTGTGAGCTGTGATGCTACATCACTCTACCATGGGCGACAAAGTTAGACTCTGTAAAAAAAAATTTTTTTTGAGTAAAAATGTAAATTAATAAAATTTAAAATACAAAAACCTAAAAATATAAAGGCCGTTTTTGTCAAAATTGAACACTTGGTTTGAAACATACCCTTCACTGTTTACAGCTCTTTAAACTCCTTTACAGACTTCGCTGCTTCCAAATTAGAAATGGCAGTCTCTGTGCATAACAACACTATGGATTCCAGTTCTTTTCTTAAGGTTCTCTTGGCTTTAAACTCTTGCTTTTGAGTACTAGTATCAGGCATGCCTTTCACTAAATCATCTTGGCTTTCTTACAAATTATCATCTCAGAAATCACATCATCACCTAGCTGTTTTTCTTTTCTTTGAGACAGAGTCTCACTTTGTTGCCCCTGGTAGAGTACTATGGGGTCATACCTCACAGCAACCTCGGGCTCTTGGGCTCAAGCAAGTGATTCTCTTATCTCAGCCTCCTGTGTAGTTGGGACTACAGGCACCTGCCACAACGCCCGGCTATTTTTAGAGATGGGGGCAGAGGGTGGGGTGTCTCGATCTTTTTTTTTTTTTTTTTTTAAGAGACAGAGTCTCACTTTATTGCCCTTGGTAGAAGAATGCTGTGGTGTCACAGCTCACAGCAACTTCCAACTCCTGGGCATAGGCGATTCTCCTGCCTCAGCCTCACCGAGTAGCTGGGACTACAGGCACTTGCCATAACACCCAGCAATTTTTTTGTTGCAGTTTGGCTGGGACCAGGTTTGAACCCACTACCCTCGGTATATGGGGCCGGTGCCCTACTCACTGAGCCATAGGCGCTGCCCAGGTGTCTCAGTCTTGCTCTGGCTGGTCTCAAATCTGCGAGCTCCACCCACCTTGGCCTCCCAGAGTGCTAGTATTATAGGTGTGAGCCACCACACCCAGCCTCAGCTATTTTTAAGTAATCAAACTATGGAGTTTTTCCATGTCTTCATAGTTTTTAGTCTCATAGAGGTCAGTGTGGTAACCCCTTTCGCCACATCAGCTGCTTTAATAGCTTCTTTGTTTTTCAAAATTGTACAGTTGATTTAGTCATCCCTAATAGCAAGATCAGCCACATTGTACCGCTTTCATGCTTAGCTATATGATCTTTCTTAATTTTGATTGTAGCTCTAACAGCTTTCCTCTTATTTTCCTCACTATACTTTTTAGGACCCATGGCGAATACACTTAGTTGTTACTGTGTGTGTGTGTGTATATATATATATATAATATATAAAAACACAAAACAGGCACAAAAGCATAAAATTAGCACCAAAAAATCACATGAGATGCTTTCACTACAGCTTCCAACAATGAACCAAAGGGCAAAGCATATGGGTAGCCTGAGAGCTGGGGAAATGTTCACATAAAAATACACGAACAGGGCGGCAACTTTGGCTCAAAGGAATAGGACGCCGGCCCCATATACCGGAGGTGGCGGGTTCAACCCTGGCCAAAAACTGAAAAAACAAAACAAAACACATGAACCAGAATGAAAAAAGAAAACCCCAAAAAACCCACACACGAACGATGTGCTGGGTGCTCAAATTCCAGACAAAATTTGCCACAATTTTTCATTCGGATTCCAAGTTCAAGTTCTGGGTCATCCAGATTCCGTGGGTAATATTGTAATTGTAAAGTGGATATTAAAACCTGAGCTTGACTATTTTGAAAGCAAATGTTCAAGTGAAAAGAAATAAAGTATAAAAATGGGATGATGTGCCCAGAGAATACTCAACGCTTCAGGTAGCCCTTGAGCATCGATTGGAAACCATTGATCATATCCTACTATCCCTTAATCTCCATTTTATAGGTTAGGACATTGAAGCTTAATTTAGTTTGCTCAAAGATCTGAAATCACTTTTTATCATGATGTGTATTAACAGTTTCTTTTTCAGTTAATTTTGAGCATTAAAAATTATTATCATTTTTTTTTTGAGACAGAATCTCACTTTGTTGCCCTCAGTGGAGTACTGTAGTGTCATAGCTCACAGCAATCTCAAACTCTTGGGCTCAAGCGATTCTGTTGCCTCAGTCTCCTGAGTAGCTGGGACTACAGGCACCCGCCACAATGCCCAGCTAGTTTTTTTTTAGAGATGGGAGTCTCACTCTTGCTCTAGCTGGTCTTGAAACCGTGAGCTCAGGCAATCCACCTGCCTCAGCCTCCCAAGTGCTGGGATTACAGGTGTGAGCCACTGCGCCCAGCTTATTATTGTTACTTATTATTATTTTTTTTAGAGACAGAGTCTCATTTTGTCACCCTCAGTAGAGTGCTGTGGCATAATAGCTCACAGCAACCTCCAGCTCTTGGGCTTAGGTGATTCTCTTGCCTCAGCCTCCCAAGTAGCTGGGACTACAGTCTCCTGCCACAAATACCTAGCCATTTTTTGTTGCAGTTTGGTCAGGTTCAAACCCACCACCCTTGGTATATGAGGCCAGTGCCCTACTCACTGAGCCACAGGCGCCACCCATTATTATTATTTTCATCTGGGTTTGAACCCGTTACTCTACCCACTGAGCCACAGGTGCTGCCCATTATTATTATTTTTGAGACAGAGTCTCACTGTGTTGCTGCCAGTAGAGCGCTGTGGTGTCACAGCTCACAGCAACCTCAAACTTTTGGGCTTAAGTGATTGTCTTGCCTTAGCCTCCCAAGTAGCTGGGTCCACAGGCGCCTACCACAGCGCCCTGCTATTTTTTGGTTACAGTTGTTGTTTTGGCAGACCCGGTCTGGGCTCCAACACACCACACCAGCCTCAGTGAATGTGGCTGGCACCCTACTTACTGAGCTGTAGGCGCTGTGCCAGAGCGCTATTTTGTTTCTCTGTTCTTTTTTTTTATTATTGTTTTTCTGTTCTTAGTAATAAGAATAAAAATGGGATTGTGCAAAATGGGATTTTTTTCCCTAAATATACCATATATATTTATTTTTATTTTTTAATTTTTTTATTGAGACAGATTCTCACTATGTTGTCCTCAGTAGAGTGCGTGGCATCATGGCTCTCAGCAACCTCTAACTCTTGAGTGATTCTCTTGCCTCAGCCTCCCAAGTAGCTGGGACTGCAGGCGCCCGCCACAATGCCCGGCTATTTTTTGCTGTAGTTGGCATTGTTATTTAGCTGGCCAGGGCTGGGCTCGAACTTGCCAGCCTTGGTGTATGTGGCTGGCGCCATAACCACTGTGCTATAGGTGCCGAGCCTTATTTATTTATTTATTTTTTGAGACAGAGCCTCAAGCTATCCCCCTGGGTAGAGTTCTGTGGCATCACAGCTCACAGCAACCTCTAACTCCTGGGCTCAAGCAAGTCTTTCCTGCCTCAGCCTCCCAAGTATCTGGGACCACGGGCACCTGCCACAGTGCCTGGCTATTTTTTTGGTTGCAGCTGTCGTCGTTTTTGGCAGGCCCGGGCTGGATTCGAACCCACCACCTTAGGTGTATGTGGCTGGCGCTTTAGCCACTTGAGCCACAAGGCACTGAGCCTGTTTATTTATTTTTTTGAGACAGTCTTACTCTGTCACTCTTGGTAGAGTGCATGACGTCATGGCTCACAGCAACCTGAAACTCTTTGGGTTTAAGTGATTCTCTTGCCTTAGCCTCCCAAGTGGCTGGGACTATAGGCACCCGCCACAATGCTGGACTGGGTTCCAACCCACCACCTCTGGTGCATGTGGCCAGCGCCCTAACCACTGAGCATGGGTGCCGAGCCTGTTTTTTGATTTGTTTACAGTGCTTAAATATATCTTTAGTGGGGCCTGGCGCGGCGTCTCAGGCCTGTAATCCTAGCACTCTGGGAAGCGGAGTCGGGTGGATTTCCTCAGCTCAGTAGTTCAAGAATAGCCTGAGCAAGATTGAGACTCCATCTGGAAAAAATAGCCAGGCTTTGTGGCAGGGTGATAAAGTGAGACTCTGTCTCAAAAAAAAAAAAGGATGTTGTCTCGGTGCCTGTATCTCAAGCGGCTAAGGTGCCAGCCACATATACCAGAGCTTGCAGGTTCGAATCAGCCCGGGCCTGCCAAACAACAATGACAACTACAACAAAAAAATAGCTAGACGTTGTGGTGGGTGCCTGTAGTCCCAGCTACTTGGGAGGCTGAGGCAAGAGAATCGCTTAAGCCCAAGAGTTGGAGGTTGCTATGAGCTGTGATGCCATAGCACTCTACTCAGGGCGACAGCTTGAGGCTCTGTCTCAAAAAAAAAAAAAAGTATCTTTAGTGCATTGTGGGCCTGAATATTAGATGTAGTTGGCATTCTATGGAAAATGGTTAAGGAAACCCAGGTTATTTTGGTTTTGCAGCAGTAAAAGAGTAAAATGTTAAGGTAATATTTTTGGTAACCTGTTCTCACCAGTGTTTATCTTTTTAAGTTAATATGAGTTATTTTTTTTTTTGAGACAGTCTCAAGCTGTTGCCCTGGGTAGAGTGCCATGGTGTCATAACTCATAGCAACCTCCAACTTTGGCTCAAGTGGTCCTTTTGTCTCAGTTTTTCTATTTTTAGTAGAGATGGGGGTCTCACTTTTGCTCAGGCTGGTCTCGAACTCTTGAGCTCAAGCAATCCACCTGCCTCAGCCTCCCAGAATGCTAGGATTATAGGTGTGAGCCACTGCACCTGGCCAGTATGAGTTATTTTCTATGAATTGATTATACAAATTACTTTTAAGACATTGTTATTTCACATTTTTACATTTTTAATTGTCTTCTATAATGTTGGATGGTTTAATAATTTCATTAGTCCATCATATTTTGTTGTGAGCTCCTGTTCCTCCCCCCCTCTGGTTTCTCCTGCCTTTTCCCATTCCCCCACCCTATGGGCAAGCTCCTGTTCCCTTGCCCTCTCCTGTTCCCTCACCTCACGGGCAACCTCCTGCCCTCTCCCGATCCCCTACTTCTCCCAGCCTGTTCCCATGCTCTTCAGAATTCAAAGAGGCATGGAAAGTCCTAAGTTTCACAAAACCCACAAGTTCTCAGTAAACGAATAATGGTGGAAGACTTACTGAAGCTTGCTCAGTAGATGAATAATGGTGGAAAACTCACCAAGGCTTGATTAATTACTGTTGTCTAACTATAACTATTGTGATTTAAGATGTATCCATTGATCAGTTATTGTTATATAATCATAATCATTGTGATATGAGACACATTCATTGATAACCAAGCTGTAACACCCTGCACTTCAGGGCCACCTGTCTCAGAACAACAGCCCCTGCGCAGGTGAGAATAAATCACCAATTACTAGCATCTGAGTGGGTCTGAGTTTATTTTTCCAGGTCACTTAGGTTATTTCAATTTAAAGGTGCTATTGCTGATGGTATTCTTTCACATGATAGCTGACTAGAATTGCCCATACCCCACAATCCATTTTATGAATTGTGTTTAAAATTGTCCTTTGTATATGTAATGGCTACAAACCCTGAGGTCCTCAAAATAGCTCTTTTTTTTCTGAATCTGTAAGTTGTTGAATCACTGCTTCTGTTTTGATTGTAGACACACAGAATTGAGAGCTACTGGCATCCTGACCGTTGTGTCAGGGTGTTGTTAATTACTGTCATGAGCCTTACATGTATTACTGAACTGTAGAGAACTATATATTTCTATTCTCCCCTGTTCTGCTTTTTGTTAAGGTCACTGTGCAGATGTTACATTTAGATATTTCAATGCCTATTATGTGTTAGAAATTGGGAAAGTTGTGTGTTATAATATGTTATAATACCCAGCCCATAAAGGAAAAAAAAAATGTAAGCTCCTTGGATGATTATTGCTGGAGAGTATAATCAGAAGATTTCCTTGAGTGGGTGCTTATAACCTAAGCATTCTGTAGGAAGGTAAATAGCAAGTAGACTTCCTTGGCTGAAGTGGTGAGTCAAGTTGTAACAAGAAGTGATATAGTAGAGGAGAGTCAATTGGAAGAGTTGAAAAGAATAGAGGCTGAGGAGTTTGAATTTAATTTAAGAGGCAATTGAGAATTGTAGGTTTTTATTGACCTGATTTTACTTCATGTGTATATATGTGTATAGATGTGGGTGGCGGGGGTAGGGGGCTCTAGGGGGAAAGGCAGGAAACAGATGTCATCTTAGGAAGAATAGTTTTATAGGAAAATCTCACTCACTTTCATCTCTTTATATTTATTCATTATATTTCCCCCTGCTTACAATGCCCTCCTCCTTTGTCTATTAAAAACCTGCTTGGCCTTCACCTAGCTTGAGCTCATCTATTTCTCTTAAAATTCTTTTTTTTTTTTTTTGGAGACAGAATCTTACTCTGTCACCCTGGGTAGAGCGCTCTGGCATCATAGCTCAAAGCCACTGCAAGTCCTCGGTTCAAGTGATCCTCTTACCTCAGCCTCCCGAGTAGCTGGGACTATAGGTGCCCACCACAATGCCTGGCTAGTTTTTTTATTCCCTCCCTTTTATTTTTAGTAGAGATGTGATCTCCCTCTTGCTTAGGCAATCCACTAGCGTTAGTTGGTCTTCCAGAGTGCTAGGATTACAAGGCATGAGTCACCATGGCTGGCCTTTAAAATTCTTTATTACTGGGGCTGGGCGAGGTGGCTCACACCTGTAATCTTAGCATTTTGGGAGGCTGAGGCAGGTGGATTGCCTGAGCTCACAGGTTTGAGACCAGCCTAAGCCAGAGCAAGGACCCATCTCTAAAAAAAAGCTGGGTGTTGTGGCAGGCACCTGTAGTCCCAGCTACTTGGAAGGCTGAGGCAAGAGAATTGATTTAAGCCCAGGTGTTGGAGATTGCTGTGAGCTGTGATGCCATAGCACTCTACCAAGGGTGACGAAGTGAGACTCTGTCTCAAAAAAAAAATTCTTTTATTACTATTGGGGCATTTAGTGTGTGCTTTGTCTTTCCACATAGATATAAGCTCCTTGGTGATAAAGATTCTATAAATTTTTTTTTCTACCGTTACAGGCATATTATTGAATTGAATAAAGGTTTGCATGGGAAGTATTGATCTGGGATGTATGGAATTGGCCTGGTTTGAGAAGTGCGATTTTTTTTTTTTTTGAGACAGCCTCACTTCGTCACCTTCGGTAGAGTGCTGTGGCATCATAGTTCGCAGCAACCTCAAACTCTTGGGCTTAAGTGATATTCTTGCCTCAGTCTCCCAAGTAGCTGGGACTATAGGCCCCTGCCACAATGCCCTGCTATTTTTAGAGATGAGGTCTCACTCTGGCTCAGGTTGGGAGAAATGTGATTTTTAAAAATGTTTTTATTTGGCTCAGCGCCTGTAGCTCAAACAGCTAAGGTACCAGCTATATACAGCAAGGCTGGCAGATTTGAATCTAGCCCAGGCCTGCCAAACAACAATGACAACTACAACCAAAAAATAGCCAGGTGTTGTGGTAGGCACCTGTAGTCCCAGCCACTTGGGAGGCTGAGGTAAGAAAATCACTTAAGCCTAGGAGTTGGAAGTTTCTGTGAGCTGTGATGGCACTCTACCCAGGGCAACAGCTTGAGGCTCTGTCTCAAAAAATAAAAAAATGTTTTTATTTGATAGATGAAGCGGAATTTGATGGTCTTAGGTTTTGAACCTTTGGGAAAATGATGATTTTCATTTTTCTAGAAATTAGCTATTTGTGCATAGAAGTTTGGATCCCAGCTTGGTGCCTGTGGCTCAATCGGCTAAGGCACCAGCCACGTACACCTAAGGTGGTGGGTTCGAATCCCCAGCCCGGGCCCGCCAAACAACAATGATGGCTGCAACCAAAAAATGGCCGGGCGTTGTGGCAGGCGCCTGTGGTCC
>CAUYQV010080287.1:0-49670 GCA_963574575.1 Galagoides demidoff
CTGTGGTCCCAGCTACTTGGGAGGCGGAGGCAGGAGACTCGCTTGAGCCCAGGAGTTGGAGGTTGCTATGAGCTGGGATGCCATGGCACTCTACCCAGGGGAATAGCTTGAGGCTCCGTCTCAAAAAAAAAAAAAAAAAAAAAAAGAAAATTTAAATTTGATGCTGCTTTTTTATCTAAAATTATTTTTAAAAACATGGCCCAATTTTATGTTGTTCCCACTATTTTTTCATTTCGTACTATCAAGTAATATTAAATACTTAGAAGTAGAATGACATTGATTGTGTCAAAGATTCTATGTTTTCATTCAAAGTTATTTTATCACTGTGTTTGGCATTTATACAATTTTATTTTTACCTCATCTCCATTTTCTTTCTGCCAAGTATTTCTGTTCTCATTGGCATCATGCTGGTTTATCTTCTTTATTTAAGTTGTAGGATTCCATTTTTATTTTTTCCTGAATAATGTTAGTAATGTGAGTAGCTTTTTAAAAGTTTTATTCCTGATATTTCTCCATTTCCCTTCTTCTTTGCTCCCCTCCCTCAGACACATCACTTAGTCCTTTAGAAATTATTACTTTAGCTGTAGGTATTGCTGGTTTGTGTACCTAATTTAGCCATATATACAGCTGGAGAATAGAGAAAAGAAGTTGAGTCTATTCATTGATTCTGTCATCAAACAATTTATCTTTAAATTTATTGAATCCCTTCATATAGGGGTTTCTCTTTTCTCACTCATGGGATTGGTATGAGGTCAAACATCTGGACAAAACCTCAGATCTATGTTGATACGTAAAAATTTCTCCAAAATTTTTTATTTTGCCCATAAGTTACATTCTATAGTTTCTTCCTATAGCTTTTCCTTGTGAGTAGGAAAAGATTTGAGAATAATATAATGACATGTCTATGAGTTAAACATCTACCCTCCACTGCCATTTTTTGTGTTGGAAGTAATCCTAAAAGAAGCTTTCCTAATTCCTCTCATAACCTATTCATCCCCCTGTCTCAGAGTCTCATAACTCCCTTTCTCATTTCCTACACTATCCAGTCTTCCTAAGTGGGATCATGTCCACTGATATTCAGAATATTTCAGCCTGGTCTAAATTTTTTTGTAGTTGACTGAGTTAATTCTATGAGGTAATTCATTTCTGTAGGTTTTAGGCAGTGAGGCTATAAAAGCATGAATTTATTC
Source organism: Galagoides demidoff (assembly GCA_963574575.1). Classification (NCBI taxonomy): domain Eukaryota; kingdom Metazoa; phylum Chordata; class Mammalia; order Primates; family Galagidae; genus Galagoides; species Galagoides demidoff. The sequence continues at coordinate 1,191 of CAUYQV010080287.1, forward strand.
TGAAATCTTTCATAGGATTATCTTTTTTAACGTTTTATTTTTGTAAAGCAGTACAAAAGAAGTACTTGAACTGAATGAATACATTGGCTACGACATCAGAGTTCTCTTAATTTTGACTGGATGCCAAAATGTAAGGTCCACTCATGTCTTCACTAGCTAAAGGCAATGGCTCTATGGATCTGCAAGAGTAAATTCTATACGGCCACCTGCTTTGCAGCAAAATGGCTTTTATCTTCTAATGCTGAACATAGTTGGCTTAAGAAATGAATTCCTTAAGGTGTATTTTGTAATTTTAAAATTTCATTCTTCATAGATGAGAGGAAGTGCTTAGTGCTTTAAGTGCACCAGCTCTAGAAATCATGGGTGCAAATCCAGATAATGTCAACTCATAAAGTAGACAAAATATCTTACATTCAGCATAGTTTTTAGGATTCTTGGGAACCAAAGGCAAGTCTTTGCTTTGTTGACCTTTTAGATCCAAGATCGATTTTTCTAATAAAAGGTACACCTTTGTACAATTCCTGAGAAGTTGCAAAAACCTTTACCAACTGGAGATGCCAGATTACAAGTTTGGGTCACTGTCAGAGGGATAAAGCTTGTTAGTTGACATGAAAACTCCAACAGTAGTATTTGTTTCCTTCCCCAGTGCAGCAACTTTTAGAAATGCCAATTCCATTATTGATGCCTACCTTTTTGAGAATTCAGAATGTTTGAAGCACTCACTACACACATCATGCTGCTCTGGAAACTTAAGCAAGTATGCTCTGTTTAAGTGAATCACAATAATAACAATCAACTAATGTTCACTTAATACTTTATGCAAAGAATTGTATTTTAAATTGGATTATATTATTTTAATCCTAAAATAATCCTGAAAACTAAGAGTAAATTAGGCTTAGAACAGTGTGTACTTTGTTCAAGTTTACTCATCTAATCCATAAAATGGAAGGTATAGTTAATAACAGTTCATTATATTCAAGATTTTTGCTAAATTAGTAGATTATAGGAAAGTAGATGGAAAGTGGACCTGAAAGAAATTAAAAATAAAATGGCTAAAAGCCTAAATGACAGGAAATTAAGCAAACCATAGATAAACCCAAAGAAATCCACACCAAGACTCATCATAAATAAACTTCTAAATATTAAAGACAAAAAAAATTGTGAAAACATCCAGAGAGAAATGCCACATTGTCTGTAAGCAAAATAATTCAAGGGACAGTGAATTAATTATCAAAAAGCATAGAGAACAAAAGAAAATGCCCACATTTTTTAAATGCTTAAAGAAAAGAAGTGTCAACTGAAAATTCTGTATTGGGTGAAACTATCTTTAAGATGCACAGGAAATAAAGACATCCTGGTCAATAGTAACATACTGTTAAATATTAGCTAAAGGAAGTCTCCAAAAAGAAAAGAAATGGCAAAAAAAAATATTTTTCACGTGTCACAAATAAATAAAAAAAGAATAATGGGAAGAACAGTGTTATGGGAACATGAATAGGCTACCCTTTCCAGATATGTTTTATGTATATATTTTATTTGATTATTGAAATAAAGTCTGTAATACCCTGACACTCAAGATAATTGTATTTAAAAGGAGTATGCTAAAAGGATCTAAATGAAACTAAAGTTTTCATACTTGATTCAAAATGTTAGAATTGTAAAACTGCTAGACTATGGGCAGCAGCGCCTGTGGCTCAAAGGAGTACAGTGATGGCCCCATATACCAGAGGTGGTGGGTTCAAACCTGGCCCGGCTAAAAACTGCAAAAAACAAACAAACAAACAAACAAACAACTGCTAGACTATGATAAGTCACATGTTTATATAAGAATTCCAGGAGCAACCACTATGAAAACCAGAATATAGAAAGGGCACAGCACACTCACACCATCTACAAACGAATCAGAATGGAATTCTCAAAATCAGCTCACTAAACCCACACAAAGCAAGAAAACGAAACAGAGCAATGAAAATTTGATGAAGTGAACAGAATATAATGGTAAATTGAAGGACTAACATGCTAACAATTACTCTTCATATAAATCAAAAGACAGATATTGACAAAGTGGATAAAATATCAGACATGACCCAATTATATGCTTACATGAAAGGTTCACTTTAAATTCAATGAACTTGGGAAAGTGGAAGTAAAGAATACAAAAAGATATACCAAGCAAATATTGATTTAAAAAACGCAGGACAGGCTGCTGTGTTTCTCCCCAGCAAAGCAAACTACAGAGCAGAGAAAATTACTGGAACAAAGATTATATTTAATATCATTTTATTATAAAATTATAAACCAATCTAACAGGATCCTAAAAGTTTATTGAACAATAGCGTCTCTAAGTACATGAAGCAAAACTCAATAAACTGGAAAAGAAAGAAGAAAAATCCATAAAGGACTTAATTTCAATACTCTCCTCTCAGCAACTCATAGAGCTACTAGTTGGAATTTCAGCAAGAATATAGAAAACTGGACAACAGCATGAAACATCTGATGAAATATATAATTACCCAACAACAACAGAATATAGGAAAATCTCTGAACATGTGGGAACTAAATGATATTTTAAAACATTCCATGGATCAAAGAGGAAATGCCAATGGATATTAAAAATTGTATATAATTTTAAGTAGCAAAGAGGAAATCACAAGTCAAATTAGAATACATATATTTTCCCGAAGAGAATGAAAACACAATCCCTTCAAGGGATGTAGCTGAAATAAGATGTAGACCAAAATTTTTACTTTGGTTGATTATATTAAAAAAATTTGAAATCAATGACCTAAGAAATTTGAAAAATAAAATCAAATTAAATCAAAGGGAGCAGGAGAAAAGGTAAAGTAATGTGTACACATCACTAAAATAAAAAGTGAATTCAAAATAATAAAATTATGTGGAACAAAAATATTTTCTTTTTTTTTTTTGTCCAGGGCTGGGTTTGAACCAGCCACCCCCAGCATCTGGGGCTGGCGCCCTACCCTTTTGAGTCACAGGCACCGCCCCAAAAATATTTTCTTAAGGCAAAATTATTAAGTATCTAGCTAGCTGATCAAAACAAGTAAGCAATAAAATAAAGTAAGCAGTATCCCAAATGAAATAAGAGATTACACTGAAGACTTCACAGGCATTAAAGGCATGCAATAGTACTATTATAAAATGTTATACCAACTGAGATGAAATGGACAAGTTCCTTAAGAGATATAAATTTCCAAAACCATATCAATAAGTAACATAAATACAAACAGTGATATATTTACAAGAATTTAATAATAAAAAAAACTTCCTCTAAATTAATGCCAGGCATAATTTTACTGATATACTCTTAAAGCTTAAAAAAGTGCCTTTTAAAAGATAGGATAAGAAACTCACTCAAACTTTTTCCTTTTTTAATGAGACCAATATTATTATGCCTCCCAAACCAGAAAAAATCTATTATAAAAGCCAAGTACAACAGCAATAACTATAGACCAATCTTTCTTTTAAACATAGATGCAAATGCCTTTAATGAAAGTTTGTAAAATAAAATTTATTCATATATTAAAAGGTAGCACCATGGCCAAGTTGGTTTAAACATTTAAATTCAAATGTAATAATAAATGGAAAGCTGAATACCAAGTGATGATTTCAATAAACAAAAGGAAAATATGTACCTCATGGAAAAGAAATGCATAGGCAAATTTAGAATAAAAGTGAACACCTCACTCTGATAAATAGCATCTATGAAAAGATCTATATCTAACATCAAAGTTAAAGTATATAAAAAAACATATTCCCCTAACATCTAGAAAAAAAATCCAAAGAAGTAGTTCCTGATTACTTTCATTTGGTTTCCTTTTGGAGGTTCTAGCTAGAGCAATTTTTAAAAATGCAAATGAAATAAATCTTAATGAGAAAGTAACAAGGACACTTGTGTTTATTTGTGGAGAAAATAATAGTCTATGGAGAAAATCCTCAAGAATCTACAATCATAAAAAAAAAAGAATCTACAATCATATTATTAGAGTTAAGAATTTCATTTCAGATACAAAACATACAAAGTCAGTATTAAAATTAAACTGCATTTTCATCTAAAATTGCAGTAGCATTTACATTAGCATTCAAAACTTGAAATACTTATGCTTTTTAAACAAATCATATAATACTGAGAAACAAAAAACCACAAAACAATACTGGGAGAAATAAAAGAAAATCTAAATAAGTGCAGAGATATGCCATATTTAAGAGATGGGAGAGTCAATATTTCACTATCTTAATTCTCATGAAATTGATATATTAATTCAATAAAATTCTAACCATAATGAAACCTGAGTATTTGATTGTCTTGTAGAAACTAAAAAGTTGAACTGAAAAGAAAATTTAAAAGAAAATGTAATGGACCTAGAATAACCAAAACAGTCCTGAAAAATAAGCATATGTTAGATAATTCATACTATCTGATTTCAGGAATTACTATCCAGCTACCGAAATAAAATATTCTCAATATTTTGGTCTGAGAACTCCTTTACATTTAAAAGAAAAAGTATTGGCAACTTCAAAGAGCTTACTTTTGCTGATTATATATTGATAACTATCATATTATAAATTATAACTAAAAATTATATTTATCAATTTATTTAAAATTAAAGTAAAAAATCCACTACAGGTTAAATAAATTTTGTTTAGAAAACTATACTTTTTTTTTTTTTTAATTGAGACAGCATCTCACTTTGTCAGTAGAGTACCCTAGTGTCATAGCTCACAGCAACCTCAACCTCTTGGCTTAAGCGATTCTGTTGCCTCAGCCTCCCTTGTAGCTGGGACCACAGGCGCCCATCATAATGCTTGGCTGTTTTGTTGTTGTTTTAGCAAGCCCTGGCCAGGTTTGAATCCACTAACCCCCATGCATGTGGCCAGCATCCTAACTGAGCTATGGGTGCATCCTAACTGAGCTATGGGTGCCCCCTAAAAAACTATACTTTTCCAGATAAAATACATGAAAAAAGTAGTATTGCTTTACATTTTTGAAAAGCTCTTTGATGTCTCACTGAATAAAAGAACCATATATGTTTCACCTTCAATCTATTGAAATATGTTGTTTTGAATGATTGATATGGAACAATAAGTTGGTAGAAGAGATAATATTTTAAATCTTCTTACATGATGAAATATGTTATTTATGATATCATGCCAAATCTAGACAAGTGCCTTCTCCAAGTGTAAATTTCTGAATGATTAGTCACAAGGTATAATCTGAAGCCATATCAAAGGACTTTTTATACTCTGTTAACATCTAAATATGAATTCTCATTTTTACTTGGAATTGATATTTTATCTATGCATTATTTGTGGCATCATACTATAAAATCATAGCTTTATTTTTAATGTTGTCTTGACCCAGTTTTGTTTGAGGTCTTGACTTAAGCGGGGGTCAAGTCAACTCCCCTTTTTACCTAGCTGATTAAGTCCAAACATTAAAAATTTGTTCCTGACTGGTCTCTCACACTGGAAGTCACTATTCACTTTCCCTGAAGGTCTCAGGAACAGATAACTAGAAAACTAGGAAAAGGTCTTGCATCATAGCATAGTTGGTGCATGTAGTTATTTTTTAATAAATTCATTTAAGTGTTCAAAAACAAGCAAATTTAAGTATGTGGTATAATATTGAGTAAAAAAATTAATATACAAACTATACATTTATATGAAGTGCAAGAATAGGTAAAACTAGTCTTTGGCAATGAAAATAAAAAAAAATGGCTAAGTTAGTGACAGGTTACTGATTGGTGAAGGAAATGAGGCAACATTTGGCATAATGAACAGGCTTTTGTACTCAATAGCTGGTGGTTACATGAGTGTGCATGTATGTAAGAAGTCACCAAGCTGTGTGGTTACAATTTGTGCATTTTCATGTGTGTCTTCTTTACTTCAGTGTAGAAGGAAAGACAATAACACTGATAATGTAACTACAAATTATGAAATTAGCTGTTCTTACTCCAGTTTTTTCTTTTTTTTTTTAAATTTCAGATTAATATGACGGTACACATGATTAGGTTATATTGCTTGCATTTGTCAGGTAAAATCTGAGTGGTCGCTGTGTTGTTCACTCAGGAAGTGTGCCATTAACCCAGACATTGCACTGGTTGTGGGGAAACTCAACAAATCCTCTCCCACCTCCTCGTATCTTGAATTTAATTGAGTTTTTCTCTCTTGGGGGCCTATGGTTTTAAATCTACTCTTTCAACTTAGTATTGAGCATATGTGATGTTTGTTTTTCCATTTTAGGATACTTAGGAGAATTTTCTACCAATGTTTCTAGTTTGTTATAAAAGATACAAAGTCTCCCTCTTTTTTAAGGCTGAATAATATTCTATGGTGTACCTATAGTCATTAATCCATTCTTGTGATGAAGGAAATTGGGTTGTTTCAACATCTTTGCGATTATGAATTGTGCTGCTATAAACATTTGAGTGCAAATGTTCCTATGGCAAAATGACTTTTTCCTTTTGGGTAGACACCTAGTACCAGGATTTTAAAACCAAATGGAAGATGTACTTTTACTTCCTTTTAAGGAGTCTCCATACTTTCCATAGAGGCTGTACTAGTTTTAAGTTCTAACAACAATGCATGAATGTTCCCTTTCCTGACTCCATGCCAGCATCTGCAGCTTTGGGAGTCTGTGATGTGGACCATTCTCACTGGGGTTAGGTGATATCTCAAAGTGATTTGATTGAATTTCTCTAATGATTAGGGATAATGAGCATTTTTTCATGTATTTGTTGTCCATTCATCTGTCCTTGTGAGAAAAGATCGATTCTGTTCATGTCTCTTACCCAGCTTTTAATGGAGTAATGGAATGATTAGCTCTTTTCTTGTTGATTTACCTGAGTTCTTTTTTTTCAGTTTTCATCAGGGCTGGGTTTGAATCCACCACCCCCAGTATATGGGGCCGGCGCCCTGCTCCTTGAACCATAGGCATTGCCCTTGATTTACTTGAGTTCTTTGTAGACTCTTGTTATGAACCCTTGGCAGATTCAGAGCATACAAATATCTTTCCCCATTCTGACGGTTGTCTGTTTGCTTTGTGGATTGTGTCCTTAGCTATGCAGAAATGATTTAACTTGATCTGGTTTCATCCATTTATTTTTGATTTTGCGGCAATTGCCAATGGGGTCTTCTTCATACATTTTTTCCTAGGCTAATGAGATTCAGAGTTTTATCCACACTTTCTTCTAGAGTTTTTATAGTTTCATGTCTTAAATTTAAATACTTTATCTAATGTAAGTTAATTTTTATAAGTGCAAGTCCAGTTTTAGTCTTTTACATGTAGCTGACTGGTTGTCTCAGCACCATTTATTCAATAGGGATTTTTTTTTCCTACAGTATGATTTTGTTTGCTTCATCAAAAGTTAGGTGGTGATATGAGGCTTGTTACATCTCTAGATTCTCTGTCCTATTCCATAGATCTACATCTTTATTTTTTGTCAATACCACACTCTTTTGACTACAACCCTGTAGTATAACCCGAAGTCTCATAATGTGATGCTTCCAGATTTGTTCTTATTTTGTAGGATTTCATCAGCTATTCAGATTTTTATCTGGTTCTATATGAAACATTGAACTATTTTTTCAAGATCTTCAAATCATGACATTTGTATTTTAATGAGGATTGCAATAAATCTGTAGATGGCTTTGAGTAGGATAGACATTTTAACAATGTTGATTCTGCAAAGCCATGATCTTGGGATACTCTCTATTAACATCCTTGGCTATTTCTTTTCTCAGTATTTCATAGATCTCTCTATAGAGATCCATCGCATCTTTTGTTAAGTATATTCCAAGGCATTTCATTTTCTTTTATGCTACTGTGAGGGATATTGTATCTTTGATGTGATCCTCAGCTTACCTGTTGTTGGTGTATATGAAGGCTACTGATTTATAAACACTGATTTTATATCCTGAGATGTTACTATATTTCTTGACCACTTCCAGAAGTCTCTTGGTTTAGTCCTTGGGATTTTCTAAATGTAAGTTCATATTATAAACAAACAGCAATAGTTTGACATCCTCTGTCCCCACATGGATACCCTTAATATCCTTGACTGATTGCCTTGGCTAGGACTTCCAGCACTATGCTGCATAGCAGTGGCACACTTGTCTGGTTCCAGTTCTAAGTGGAAATACTTTCAGTTTTCTTCCATGCAATATGAGGTTGACTATGGATTTGTTACAAATGACTTCTATCAGTTCAAGAAATGTCCCCTCTATGCCTATTTTCTTAGTGTTCTTATCACTAAAAGGATGCTGAGTATTGTAAAATGCTTTTATGCATCTATTGATAGGATCATATTATCTTTGCTTTCTTCTATTTATGTACCTACATATGTGGAACCAGTCTTACATCCCTGGGATGAATGACCTGGCCATGACTTTTGGTTGTTGTTGCTGTGGTGTAGTTCAATTATGTTTGCTAAGAATTTATTTAGTAGTTCTGCTTCAATAATTATTAGTGATAGCAATCTATAGTTTTCTTTTTTTTATTGTGTTCTTTCCTGGTTTGGGTATGAGGGTGATACTTTCTCTGTAGAAAGAGTTGGAGAGGGTCCCCTCCTTCCCAATGAGTTGAATAGGTTTTGCAATGTAGATTTGTGACCTTCTTTGAAAGTCTGGTAGAATTCTGGTGTGAAACTGTCTGGTCCAGGACTTTTTTTTGTTAGAATCTGTTTTATTGTTATTACAACTTTAGTTATAATATTGGTCTGTTCAAGAATTCTGTTTCTTCCTGGGTGCATCTAGGGAGGCAAGGCAGTTTCAGACTCTAGACTGAAATTCCCTAGACTCTCCATGTTTTTAAATTTCTGGGCATAAAGTTTTTTGTAGCATTCAGTGATCTTTTGTATCTCTGTGGTATCTGCTATTATTTTCTCTTTTTCTTTCTCATTGAACTTGCTAGACCTCTTACTTTTCTGTTTCTAGTTAATCTGGCAAAGGGTTCATCAATTTTCAAACAACTGATCTTTTGTTAGACTTCTGAATGATTCTTTTGTTCTAGATTTCATTTAGTTCTGATTTAATTTTGGTTATTTCTTTTCTTCTACTTGGTTTAGGGTTGCATTTTACTTCCTTTTTCCATTCCTTGAGATGATTTATTAGATTGTTGATTTGCATTCTTCTTGATTTTTGGACGTGGGCATTTAACATGCTAAATTTCGTCTTAGAACTCTTTTTTGCAGTATCCCACACATTTTGATAGCTTGTATATTCATTGTTGTATTATTCAAAGAATCTAATAATTTTCTTCTTTTTATCCTCCTTGATCCAGCTATTGATGGGGATGAATATTTTTGTTGGAATTGAGTTCTACTTTTATACAACTCTGGTATGAAAAAATATAAGGTATAATTTCTATTTTTTAAAATTTATTGAGATTTGATTTGTGTTTTAGGATATGATCAATCTTGGAGGATGATCCATGAGCTGATAAGAAGAACACATATTCAGTAGTATTGGGGTGAAATGTTTGTATATGTCTCGCAAACCTGTTTGTTATAGAGTTGTGTTTAAGTCTATTGTATCTTTGTTTAGGTTTGCTTGGAGGATCTGTCCTGTTCTGTCAGTGGGGTATTAAAGTCCCCTGGTATTATGGTAGGATAGGCTATTGTATTATTAGGACCAAGTAGTGTTTGTTTTGTAAATCTGGGAACATTAATATTGGGTGCATAAATATTTAGGTTTGAAATGCTTTCCTGCTATGCTGTCCCTTTGATTGGTCTATAGGGTTAAACCTTGGTTTCTTTTCCTTTGTTGCTTGAGAGTCAATTGTATCTGCAAAAAGGATTGCAATTCTCACAAATTGTGATGTTCATTGGTCTGTTATATTATTTTCCAACACTTCTGTGTGAGTCTTGCTTTGTCCATGGAGCTTACATGTTTTTCCTAAATACAGCAAATATTTGGCTTGTATTTTTTACCAGTCAGCCAGCCTATACCTCTTTAGTGGTGAATTCAAGCCATTCACATTTATTTAAAGAATTGGTAAGTAGGCTGGAGTTTTGTTCATTTTGTGTGCATGTCTGTCACCTTGCTTTATTCCTTGGGCCACTGTAGAAACTAGGCTTTGTCCTTTGGTTTCTGGGTGTCTTTCAGTTGTCCATTGTGTTCGTTGGCATATTGTACTTGTCTGAGTACTTCCTTCAGAGTGGGTTTGGTAGTGGCAAATTTCCTCAATGTTTGCTTGTCAATAAAGATTTTATTTCTCCATCAAATATTAAACTAAGTTTTGCAAGATACAGAATCCTAGGTTGGCAGTTATTTTGTTTGATAAGATTGAAGGTGAGAGTCCAGTCTCTTCTCATTTGTGAAGTTTCAGCAGCTGTGAAGCCAGCTGTCATCCTGATGAGTTTGCCCTTATATAGGTCAGCTCCTCTTTGCCCTTGTAGGTCAGCTGCTGCTTACACATGGCCTCCTGCTGAATTTTTCTTTCATTTTGACTTTGGCCAGGTTGATTACAGTGTATCAATGTATCAAGGGGATGTTCTGTTTGAATTGAGTTAATCCAGGCTTTGTTATCCATACAGTAGGTGTATGAATTATGGTAGTGGTTGGAAAATTTTTAGTTATAATATCATCAACTAGGGCTTCCATGCCATTGAGATTTTCCTCTTGTACTTCAAGGATACCTTTTGCAGGGGGGAAGGGGACTGAAGAGCCCATTCTTGTCAAGGGAAAACAATCCCAGAAAAAGGGAAAAACAGGGAAATAAGCTGGGCAAGGCAGAATAAAAACAGTTTAGTTAGCTTACTTCTAAACTAACAGTTAAATTACCTGTCTGGGTGGTTTATGCTTTAATGGAAGCCTGGCTTGTAAAGGAGGCAGCTTATAAACATCCCTGCTGTGATCAGAAAGCACTCTAAAAGACAATGGCCATCCCAGAAGCGGCTGCACACACGACCTGGAAAGAAACATTAACCAGGTTGACCCCTGCCCAGTCAATAGTCAAAGCAAATACCCATCGTGGAAATTTGCATTATGGCCAGGACAGAGACCAAGGGCACAGCTCAAGCCCTGAAATATGGGCAGGAAAGATTGTACCCTAATCACAGAAAAAGATGCCTTCAGGGTAGATAAGAAGATTCTTCTTTTCTGATGATTCTTCAGAGGATGACTGATGTCATCACATAGGCTCCACAGAGAAACTAAAGGGGTCTAACCTCCCCTGAGGAATTTGTGTGCACAAACAGGGGGCTGCCCAACATAAGGCTCAGTTTTTGGATTTCTCAAGGCTGCCCAGACCCTTAAAGTTAATGATTATAGATAGAATAAGAACTAACTTGCTTACTCACTGAAACTGCTGATGTTTTATTTCCTTCTTCAGCTTATTCCCCTTGGCTAAATTTAAAAAAAAAATAGCTTTCAATAAAAGCTGGGTGGAACAAAGACTCAGGGCTATTTGCTAATGCCCCACAAACTAGCAGTGGATCCCTGTACCCACCTTTGAAAACTCTATTCTGTGTTTTGTCTCTTTATCTCTTGCTGCTTTTAACTTTATTCCTTCCCGGTCAATTGCTGCCAGTTCCACAGGTCTTAAAGGATGCTGCCCAAAGGGTGGGACCTTGACATCTATAATTCATGTTTATATTCTTCATGTAATCACACAGTTTTCTAAGAGATGGCTCAGCTTTTACTCTCTTCTTTTCAGCCTCTTTAAACAAACTGAGTTAAGCTCAAGATCTTTGTCTTTAAACTTTGAGATTCTTCTTCTTCATAGTTTAACCTGTTGTTGAAACATTTTACTAGATTTTGAAACTCCCTGAATGACACCGTTTCCTCAAGCTCCACCATATCTTTTCTCCAATTTTTATGGAGATGTTGTCCTGTCTTTTGTTAACTTCTTGGATTAATTTTTGTATTTTATTTTGCTGGTTTTTCCATTTTCCTTAATTTCTTTCATCATTTTTGCCATCAGTAATCTGCATTCCATTTCTGTCATTTCTGTAATTTGTTTGTTATGGGATCTCCTGCCGGAGCTACATTGTGATCCCTTGGGGGAGTTGATCTGTTCTGATACTTGATGTTGCCAACAGTTTGTTGCTAGCTCTTCTTCATGCGTGGTTTCTTCTTTATTCCCTTCACCTACTTACTTCTCGCTCTTACTCCTTCTCTTTGATCTTCTTTGCTTGTAGGCTTTGAGGATGAAATGGTGTTCTATTTTTGTTTGTTCTGCTCCTGGTCTCCAGTGGTGTCAGTCTGTGCCTTTGTAATGTGTTTCTGGGTAGGATGATACAGATGGAGGTGGCTAGTTTCCTCACTTCCTTTCCTTCCCAACTGGGGTGGTGAGAAGACGTCTCTAAATTGCCAGCTTGGAGGTGACCTGTGGTGCAAAAGGACTCTCCAGCTGCTACTGTATGAATCCCCTCACTGCTCTTCTTTCTTTCTCTCTCTCTCTCTCTTAGTCTGTTGGGTGCTCATGGATCTATCCAGGCTTTTCATACATTTTTTTTTTGAAATCTTTAAATTTCCTTACTACTAATTTCCAAGGTAAATATTATAATTATGTTTATAGTTCTCAACATTTTTTTTCATTTTGTTTGTTTGCTTTTTTTTTTTTCATTTTTTGTACTTTAAACTTCCACCAATTATACATAAGTACCAATTTTACATACCTTTGCCAACACTGGAAACAAACTTTAAGTGTTTATTTTTTTTCTACTCTAAAGGTCATATATTTAATTTTTGTAATAAGTGGACTCAATTTGGACTTTAGGATTTATGTTTATTGTCACATAGGTTTTTTGAGTCATGGTGAAATTCCTAAGAAGAAATAGTTCTTTTGTGATATTGAGAACAATGTTCAATTCACTCACATTCTGACATCCTTTAAAGATGATAAAAGTGACATCTATATAAATACTCCTTTTTACTGGTAACAGAGAGGCTTAGTGCCTTTTCACAGCTTTTTCTTTTAAAGGAAAAGGTGCAATTGAATGACTTTGATAGAGTTATTGGCAGAGGTGCTGATTGCCTTGTACTTTGAGCATCAAACACAGATATTGCTAATAAAAAGTATATATTTTTTCCAACACAGCTAAGTGCTTGTGGACCCTATTGAGCCCTTTGAGTTTTGAGTAGGTCACTCAAACTTTGACATAAAGATTAATAAAAGGAGAACAATTTATAAGTAGTTTTGTTGCAATAGTATGCAGTAAATGCCCATGTTGAAATAAGGAAAGAATTTTCATCTTCTAAACACATATTATTGCATTCTTATTTTTTCTTATTGCATGTTGTGGATCTAAAGACCTATAATCCATGAATGACAACCAAAAAGACAGTGGGAAATGGTGCAAAAGCCATGTATTTAGCTATCACTCTTTCAGGAGATGAGGATTTGTGGTTCTTCAGTAGAGAATGGTTGCTAGCTAAATTGTTTTCTCTGTGGGAGTTATTGTTAGGAAGGTCACTTTCCAGGGCAGCGTCTGTGGCTCAAAAGAATATGGTGCTGGCCCCATATGCCGGAGGTGGTGGTGATACCGGACAGGTGGCAACTCTGTCTTGGCGATGTTGGTGATGGCAGCTGGCAGAGGAACCAGTAGCCTGGAGCATAGTCAAGCTGGGGGGAGCTTCCCTCCCCCAGCGGAGGCTCCAGTAGCCAAAGGAACCAGACACAAGTGGGGGAAGACACTGGCGATTCCTCCAGTGCATCCCTGATTGGTTTATTTTCAAAATCTGCTCCTGATTGGTCTATTTTCAAGACCCGAAAGCTCATTGGACAACTGCCCCTATATAAGCCCCTAAGCCGAGAGCCCAAATGCACATCTCCGTAGACCTCTGAGAGAGAACAGGAGAACAAGGAGGTTTGGCTCTTTGTAAGAGTTGTAACACTTATATTACTGCTAATCCTGCTCTGCAAGAAGGTTTGGCTCTTTGTGAGAGCTGTAACACTTGTTGAATAAAACCTAATAAAACCTAACCTGCTGATCCTGTGGTTTGTCACTTCATTCTTTGAACCGCTGAGACCAAGAGCCTGGAAATCCAGTATTAAAATCCGGTATCAGTGGGTTCAAACTCACCCCCCACCAAAAACTCCAAAAGAAAAAACAAACAAAAAAAGAGAAGGCCACTTTCCTCTGTTCTTCACTACTTATGCTTGCCATGGCATGTAGAAAGGGACTGTAGAAAAACAAGTACATTATTGCATTTTAATTAGCTTCTATTCATTTCCTATAGGAAATAATTTAAAAAATTATAGACAAAGATTTAGAGTCATTCAATATCATAAAAAAATCAGAGACTATTTGGAAATGATTATCATTTCAGTAAAGATTTACAGATGTGTAAATAGTTCATAGAAATATGTATGTTATATACATGTATATGGATGAAATATATACCATAGAGGAATTTAAAGAAGTTTATTTTCTTTTTCTTCTCATTCTTTTCTCCCTCTTTCCTCTTCTTTAATGATTAGAAGCTAATAAGAAAATAATCTCAGTGTTACTGTTACCAAGAAAACATATAGAAGTATTCATTAATAGGAAAATTAACTGGCTTCCTTTTTCTTTTAAAATTTACAGTAGATTTTGATTGTCTAAAATGTGATTTAAAAAAAAATAGAAAGAGTAAATAGCTTTTTTTTCCTTGCCCTTAAGCATTTGGATATACTGTTCTCGCTGCCTGACACATCCTTTCCCAACATTTCCTTTTGTCATCTTTAGACCAGTCCTAGGCTCTCGTAATAGTACATGTTGGTGCATCTTTCTTCTTAGAACTACTTCTGGTCTTTTCCTTATTTTATTGGGTATTTTAAGGGTCTCACTCTTGAAATTATCTTTTTTCTTTTTCAAAAATTGTTCAGTTGGGTTTGGTTAGTAGGGGCTCTAGAGGAAATTTGAGGGATGGGAAAAGGGAATTTGTCCTTCACTTTCTCTCTGTTCCAGGAAATGTTCCACCAATGAACATTCTTCCTGTAAGACCACAGTTCCAATTAGGTGACCCTACCTATGGGTTTAAAAAATTCTTGTTTCTCTATCAGTCCCTCCAAATGTAAGCTGCTGTGGATCACCTTTGGTTGCCATCTAGTACCATTTTTGCCTTTTCTGTGGTTTTCTATGCATTAGTTGGCATGGATTTTGTTTTGCTGACATAAATCTGTTAACTTCATACACTTTATCTCTTAATACAGTCTCACTGTTAAATACTTAAAAAAATCTCTCCACCCTGTTAGACTAAATCATAGAAAATAGAATTTTGTTCTTTTTTTTTTTCCTTTTTAAATTTCCAGTTCTTTGTATGGGTCTTGACTCATAGAAATCCATTACTTTTTTTTTTTTAAAGGCAGAGTCACAGACATCCTGGGTAGAGCACCATGGCTTCATCACAGCTCATAGCAACCTCAAATTCCAGGGCTGAAGTGATCCTCTTGTATCAGCCTCCTGAGTAGCTGGGACTACAGGTGCCCATCACAATGCCAGACTAATATT
The DNA here is from genome assembly GCA_963574575.1 of Galagoides demidoff. Classification (NCBI taxonomy): domain Eukaryota; kingdom Metazoa; phylum Chordata; class Mammalia; order Primates; family Galagidae; genus Galagoides; species Galagoides demidoff. Next base: position 16,646 of record CAUYQV010080287.1, read on the forward strand.
TCTATTTTTAGTAAAGACAGGGTCTAACTTTGCTCAGGCTGGTCTTCAACTCCTGAGCTCGGGAGATCTACTCTCCTTGGCCTTCAAGAGTGGTAGGATTATAGGTGTGACCCACTGTGCCTGGCCATGTTACTACTTTTTGAAGAACGAAAGGAAGGAAGAAATAATAAAATTTTAAGAAAGGATAATGGGAGAAAGAAGAAAGGAAAGAAGGAATTTTTAACTATTTTTTTTTTTATTTACAGACTATAAGAGGATATGTCTGTGTAATTAAGGACAAAATACTTTCCCCTTCAAATATGTTAATAGTAGAGTATAAATGTCTAAACACAACTATTAAATAAGTGGGGTGAATGATAGATTAACTAGTTTGATGTAAACATTCCAAATTGTATATAAAATCAGCACATTGTACCCCATAAATGCAGTAATGTACATAGTTATGATCTAATAAAAAAAGACATAAAAAAATCACATAATTGAAATTAGATTTATATTTAGGGTGACAGAGGAAAAGAATAATGTTGCTATATTTAATAAACCAGAGGTTAGAAATGAAGAAGAAAAGTGGAAAATATAAACATCTCTCTGCCTTAACCTAGTGATAACAAAATATTTAAAATATATCTTTTCTTGGAATATGCAAAAGATAACCTACTTAAAAAAATTTTAACTTTATTTAGATAAAAAGTTGCACAATTTGTAAAATTGGCAAGTTGTATTCTTCCTGTCCCAGGAAGCTCAAAGCAGCTGTGTCTTAGATTGCTCAGGGTCTGTCACAGCCTGCTGCTCAGATGCCTCTTCTGTCCTGCAGAAGCTGGAACAATTTTAGCTACATCTGCATTTCCAAGAATCCCTTAAGGTTGGTTTTCAAGGCTTTTTGCAAAATCTCAATTAGGAACTGAGGTTGGGGAAGACCAGTAGCAGATCTATCACATCTTTGAGGGTGCCTGTGAGCCAAGGCAACCAGGGTGTCATATCATCATCAGGCCATCGCGTTAGTGGGTCTAACTCTGGAACCAGTACATGGATCAGTAGTGACCTGATTGTTTCATAAATAACAATTCCCATTCTCAGCATAATCTGTGATAAGAACTGTTAAAACAAAACAAAACAGAACTTCAGACAAATTAAATATCACAGAGTTTATTTAAGCCAAGAACAATGATGCACAGTTTGGGCAGTACTCAGAACCAGAAGAGGTTCAGAGAGCTCCTCTCATCAGCAAGAGTAGGAAGCTTTAAAGGCTGCCCAGGGAAGCCAAGTAGAGAAAGCAACTGGCGAGGCTAATCTTCACCTTATTTGGATGTGGTCTGGTTATTTAGTAGCTCATGATTGGCTAAAGCTTGGCTGTTTGTGATTGGCTGAAATCCAGCTTTTTTAAAAAAATAAAACATAATTTTAGTTAGGTTTTGGTATGTTTACAAACCAAGCTAGATAACATTTTGTTACATGGAAGCTCTAAGTACAGAGCTAGCCTAAGACTGATGATCTCTTGCTTAATTTAACAGATCTGAAGGTTGAAACTGGGGCTTCGTGGCTGATCCAAAATTAGCAAGAATTATTAAACATTAGATTCCTTGAGCTAAATCCATTTCTACTCAAAATAGCTAGAGTGCTTTCCATTACCCAGAGTTGAGCCCTCTCTGTACAAGAACAATTTGCATTATCTCAGTATCATAATGAAAGTAAATTAAAATTTATGTCTATATTTAATAGACAGAATAAAGGTGTGTTTGAAAGGAAATCTAAACATAGAGTTCCAGCTGCAGGTTTTTTGTTGTTATCGATTTTTAAAATTATTATTGTTCTTGTAAAATCTAAGAGGTATTTATTAGAAGACATTCATCATTTGAGAACTGGACCCTCATTGGGCTATACATTGAGGAAATGATGGTAAACAATAAGCACAATGGTCACTGTTCCTGTCATATGAGCATTTAAAGAGGAATACTTACATACACATGTACATATATATTCTCATATATCTTTATATATGTACATATTACTCATGTATACACACATATACTATAAGATTTAACATATATAGGCATATCATTATATACATATGTTCAATCTCAGATATTCTTAGATGTTTAGAATATTTGAGAATCATCCAATTAAGTTGCATAAAATTGCAAGAGAGTTATGAGAGAAAGTTAAAACTGGCTATAAACACGTGCAATAGGATGATTTGACTACTTCAGAGGCAAAAATATGACCTTCAGAAAAAGATTATTTAGCTGACATTTAAGTATAATTTGTAGTTAACTGGAATATGTGAAGTGGGGGACAGAGGGAAAACTCTCAGAGGCAGAGATGACGTGTAAAGTCTTTAAGTCAAGAAGAATACAGTGGGATTCAAGGGATGAAAGTGACCCATCATTGTCAGAAAACAGAAAATGAGGGCGTCTGGATGGAACTGGGGCTAGAAAGATGAGGCTCAGTAAGGTTCAATGGAGGCAGGGCCATGCTGGCTTTATTAATAGTTCTGGTTTTATTCTAAGAGCAAAGAAGGACAGAAAAATTAAGAAGAATATTTCCTTATTTCCGTGTTTTCTAATAAGAAGAGGGGATAATAGCAATATTAAGAGCTGGTTCATAGGATAAAAAATTATTGTAAAGAACTTACAGGGGGCATTTTTATTCTAAGCACACTTGGGACCACATGAGTAACAGATTCTTCTTTTAATTATTGTCTTTATTTGCTCTGTCTCTGACTTACCCACATTTTTATTTGAGTTTTTCTGGGTATTTTTTTCTGTATACTTTCACTCATTGGCTTTTCCTGTATTTAGATCCCCCTCTTTGCCATTAACTATTGAACACTCATTTTTCCATCCAACATTTATGTTACATTTATAAGCCAGTGGTTCTCCTTGTTTGTGCTTTCTATATTTTAGTTTTGTCATTGATTATATTTCTAACTTACTTCATTACTTTGTTATCCCAAATTTAAAAATGTGGATGTTTTTCTGGTCTGAAGATCAGCTGATGGGGAAGAGATTAAAAAATACAGATCTGGAATTTAATGAGTGCTTAGGTATGTTGGAACATACATTATCATTGAGAATAGACACAAAACTTACTTAATGTCTTAGAAATTTTATCTGTGTCTGTGATTTTGTCAAATTCTTTAGTGTTTATTAAAATAATTTTAACAAATCATAGATGTATAATTGTTAGATATATGTACTATTAGTATATATAACAGTGTCTACAATAGTATACAGATGTATATACTAGTTACATATAAATAGTATATTAATACTTTTTAGTCTATGGTCAATGCAAAAGAATATCAGTGCCCTCAAAAGCAGAAATAACTTGAATGCATTATAAATGAGGCTTTTTGTATTATTTCAAAAAACAATGTACTCATTTCCACAGTGAGGTCAATCCAGAATAAAAATGTGAACTTGGTGTAATTGGTTACTTTATTCCACAAAGCAAACTGATAAAGTAACTTTTAGGTTACACATTTTTTTTTTCTTGCTCCTATTTAAACATCTGCAAGACCCAGGAATCTTGAAGGCTATCAACATTTATCCATTTTAAATGTGGAGAGTTGTGTTTGCTCTTGAAACAAATCCCACTCACTGACAGTTCTAAGCTGGAGGAAAATGTGGGAAGTAAATGTGAATTTTACACAATAGATGTTAGTTTTAGAAACATAAAAGTCCTATAGACTGGCTCCCTGTTAAAAGAAATAATGATAAATGATAGAGATATAAAAAGTCTGAAAGAAATAGAAAGTGCAAAATAATTGATAGTATCAAAATTATAAACTTTGGAAAATCAGCTTGTCAGGTAACCTGACAGCTCTGTGTTGCAAAAATCCAAATCTACCTTTCTACACAAAATACTTTGATTTGTAACTTTCCCCAAAGCTAAATCTTGTTACCATAGAAATATCTCTAGTTTCTTCATAGGCTTAACATTCCCTTAAGGACTTCAAACCTATTGTGTTCCTAGTTTAATACACATTCTTCTTTGACTTAAATTTAACCCAAATCCTCAACATTATTATTTGTACATTTTCATATATAGTGTTAACAGGCTTAATGGCAAACAAATAAAATACTCCAAGTAAACTTTTAATGCTGTAAGCATCATTTTTGACTTTTAGCCAGAGTAATGAAAATATCACAGATAAAAACACTGGGCCTCCTATTACAGGATTTTTTGTAAATTCAATTTGGTTGATTTTTAAATGCTTGTAATTGTTGAAAACAAAGAACTTCATATATAATGAAATTTAGGACTTTATCTCAAAGTATCTAAAATGAAAGTAAGTAGAATTTTCCAATACTCTGTTTTCTGTTATAAAAAAGGGTGAATAATATTAGTTTGAGATAGACGATATGTATAATGGTATAGCAATAATACATATTCAATTATATATATTAAACAATCATTTATCTATGAATGTAATATTAATATTCTTATGTATTAAGAATAAGGTAAAATGAAAACTTGTGCACTGAACCCCAGATTGCAAGCATAGATATGTTTTAATTAGTGTCACTCAATGATAGGAATTCTAGAAGCATAACATAATTATTTCTTAGTGCTCACAGGAGTGAATAGAAATCATGCCTGCTCCATAAAGTTATTCCAGGGGAATTATTATTTTTTTATTTTCTTGTCAAGCTCATATTGATATCCAAAAGTCATTCTGAAATTATCATTTTGTTGTACATTAACTTTTGTCAGTTTGGTTGATAATTAAAAACCAGATATGTAGGGCTCTTCAGGTGTTACTTTGCAGAAACACAAGGTGATGGATTATGGTTTCAGAGAGACATATAATCCACTTACTTGTGCCTTTTCTACATTTTTATTGATTTAAAAATGACATAATTCGTGATTCTGAGTTTTCACAGTTATTAACCTTTTGCATTGTTTTCAGCATTTTATTTTAAAACGTTTTAATACTTCAGAATATTATAAATGATGGTATAATTAATCACTTATAATAGCCACTTATATCCATCATTTTAAAATAACTTGCCTCTGACTCTGTGTTGTGTGTGTGTATCCAAACCATTTGACATTTAATTGCAGATGTCAGGAATTTTTGTTCTTTTATTGGCATATATTTTCTTAAAAGAAAATACAGTTGGAATATTTTCATTATAGTCAGAAAATTTAACATTTATGTCATCCAATTATTTAACGTATATTCAAATTTCCACATTTGTCTCAATAATATCCTTTGTATCTGTAATATTTTACTATACTTTTGATTACTCAAAAATCTGATCATGCCTTCCTTAGGTTGTGTTTTATTGGACTCTTTGACTTAAAATATATCCCCAGGCTTTTTTCTGTTCTAAATATTTCATAAAAATGACATTTTAGAAGGAGCCAGAATAGTTGTTTTGCTGAATGTCCCTCAATTTGTATTTCTGTTTCTTTGTACTTGAGTTCAAGTCAAGCATTTTGGCAGGAGTGCATCAGAAATGATGTGGTGTGCTCCGTTGCTGCAGGGGCCTCCTACTGTAATCGTGTCCTGTTGCTGATGAGGCCGGATTTCATCCTAGAGTTAAGGAACTGTCTGTGTCTGTTTTTGTTCTTCTCTCTCTCTTTTTTTTTTCCCCAAAGATAGTCACTTCAAATTTAATCTTGAATCTTGGCCAGTTACTCAAACCACAGTGCCGAAGTAGGTGTTCCTTCTTACAGCTCCAAACTTTGACGCCATAGCATATTCTAAATTCCAGTCATCTACTTTGATAATCCCCCAAATTTGGTCAATTAAGATACCCACTTAAATAGAATATACTGAAGAATCCTAGCAATTGGTTTTCGCTGATAATTTCCCATCTACACTGAAATATTTTTAAAAGTGATGAAAGCACCATTAATCATCAAAGCAAATTATTATATCTGTTAGGGAGTCTGAAACCATTTTTTGCCAAGATAAACAAGAATGGGTTTGTTTTTGCAAATGGTTAAAAGCCTCCTTTTTTTTCTGAGTCAGAGTCTCCCTCTGTTGCCCAGGTTGAAGTACTACGGCATCAGCCTAACTCACCACAACCTTAAGGGCCTGGCTTCAAGTGATCCTCCTACCTCAGCCTCCTTATTGGCTGGGACTACAAGCATCTGCCACCACATTTGGATAATTTTTCTTTTCTTTCTTTCTTTCTTCTTTTTTTTTAGTAGAGTTTGGGTCTCACTTTGCTTAGGATGGTCTTAAATTCATGAGCTCAAGCAATCTTCCTGCCTTGGCCTCTCAGAATGGTAGAATTACAGGTGTGAGCCACTGCTCCAGGCCTGGTTAAAACTCTTATAAACCACTGAGTGGGCTGCCGAAGCAGATTCTAAATTTAACTTTCTTTTATAGCAATGCAGAGAAACTCTAAGCTCCGAGGCAGGATGTGTGAGCTGTCGCCACATCGGCCAAGTCACATTGCTTCTGTTAACAGCCTGTGTTAGCCTCGTGGATGTCCTGTGCCCTGCTTCTAGACGTGTAAGTGTGAGACTTGGATTTGTTAACACAGCGAAAATGTTAGAAAGCTCATCCAAACTCGCTTGCCAACAGACAAAATACAAAGAAAATAAAAGTAGCAGTCTAAGCAGCAGACGTGTTATGTGTCCACCACCACAAATTGTGAAATGAGAAAATCCCTCTGTTATTCCCCTGTGGGATCGTTGTGACGCTCCTTGTGGGGACTCGGCTAGCACTGCACACTCCCGCACTGCTTCTGTCTTTCCCCCCTTCCCTCTCCCAACAGCCTTCTGCCCGGAACTGTTTCTTGATTAAACACTTGCCGCCTCATGCCTGCTTCTAGAAAACCTTTTCTAAAACATACTTTTGCTAAAGAGCATTTCCACAGACCCTCACACTACATCTAACCACTCACCTACAAGGATACCCCAATATGTTCAACTATTATTATTTTTTTATCCAAATGCTTTTGATAGTATCACCATGAAATGTTCATGTTTCTGGTTAAAGTCAAATCCTTCATTTACCTCAATACTATCTTTCCTTGCATACTAAAGATGTCACTTCAGCTTTTTCATCTCCCCCAGTCTCTCTCCCCTCATTGTGAAACCTTTCAGTATACTATGTACACATAGGATGTTTTTTCCCCAACCAAACAAAGGAAACACTTCAACTGTCTCCATATGACCTTCCGGCTATTACAAGACCTCATTTTTCTTTACTCTTCCTTTGTAAATCTCTTTAAGAGAGTTACTTTCTAACTAATCCTTCACCTCTAAAAATCAGAGTGCCCCAGAGCTCAGACCTTAGAGCTTTCCTATCTACATTCCCAACTGAGTCATTTCATCAGCCTTTTAACTTTAATTACAATCTGTTTGCTGAGGATCTCAATTTGATTTTCAGTTCAGAGTACTCTGCTGGTCTCTCTCTCTTTCTGTCTCTCTGTATATCTATATACAAGGTGGTCATGAAGCTCATGTGCAATTTAAAATTGTATGTAACTTGAAATTGTATGTAAACACAAGCTTTATGTTCACCTGTATATGTGTGTGGTGTGTGTACCCTGTAATATAATTGATGTAGAAATTCAGGGTGTTCATGACGTTTGTATGCAATTTAAAATAGACAACCATAACATGTTATAGTAATATATAACATTTCCCACATGGCATTTTTACATGAAATCTAAAGTTAGTATGACTAAAAATAAGCTCCTTATCTCGCTCTACCTGTCTTACCTAAACATGCTCCTCTTGCAGGTTTCCAAATCTTAGTAAAGACAGACCCATCTTTGTATTTTCTTAACCCAAGATCTTGGAACAAGTCTCTAAGATCACTCTCCATGTGACTGACTTTGAGTAATAGAAAGGGATCAATTCTATTTGACCCACTTTCAAAATATGCCCACAATCTGATCACAGCTTATGTCCTCTGTTATTTCTCACTCAAGCCACCATCTCTTGCCTGGATAAATGAGAAAGCCTTCCAGCTGGTTTAACAGACTGCATCTTCAATGTTCTAGATCTAATTCTCAACAAACAACCTAATCAACCCCTTTATTATAAATTGAAACCATGTCACTTCCTTGCTGAGAACCTAGAAATGGGAGTCTATCTATAAAAATTAAAATCTTGACATTAAGCTTCAGGGTCTTATAAGGTCTCTGCTCCATGCTTACTTGCCATTCCCACCTGCTAGATCATTATATTAAACTTTTACCATTATTTTTAAGCATGTTTATTCCTACTCATTCTTCTCATCCTGAGCTATTTTTTTTCTCCTTCATGGGAGACACTGAGAGTGAAAAGACATTCTCAATTTTAGACCATTTTACCTTTAAACATATGTTTTTACTGCCTCACTTTTTATCATCTCAGAAAACGATACCTTGGCCCTGAATTTCAACTCTTTCCCCTCTCCCGTACTTTTATTCTTAGCTTTTTTATTTTTATTTTCCTTTCTGTTGTCCCCTGTCCCTCTAATCGTCTTGTGATAATTCCTAGTACCTTTTAAAAAATATTTCCAGCCCGCCACCCTCAGGTCAAATGACAGAATTGCACCCTGTGGTTGCTGGTGGTTGGGTGGGCCTCTGGGACCACTCTTTAAGAGCACAAGTGAAATAAGTCATTACGTCATGAGCATTTTACTGCCACAGCATCTAAAAATGATTCAGAAGGTGGTTGGTACCTCAGCCTGAGTCCTTGAGTGGGCAAATGTGGTGGATGTGTAGCGTGAAGAGAAAAACATTCTGTGGTTCTAAGCTTCTAAGGAGCTGGGGTTACATTATTTGCACAGCCTATCGTACCCAGGGAAAATTCTGAAACAAGCAACCCTTTCTTGGGTCTTTATTCTTTTCAAGCTCCATTCTGTATCCTCTCCATTCTATATCTCTTTCATCTTTCTCTTTCAAATTGATTAAAACATAGTCTAGACCTTGTTTCTGGCCTCCCATTCACTTCTCCATGTGGCACTCTCTCAGATTCCTCCTTACCTTTTTATTAAAACTATTCACCAAGGTCTGTCACCAAGTAGTGAAGACGCTGTTCTACAAGGAATGGACTCTGAGATTAATCATTGGCTATTTAGACAATTGAGAAGCTTGACAATTTCCTTTTGATCAACATTTTAGGCATTTAATTCTATAATCTTTAAATCTATCCCAATGTACAGGTAGCTTTAAATGAAAAGTATTGCCTTCTCAATTGTGAAAACAAAATTTAAACTCTATTTAACAATGTGCAAAGAATCGTAATCCTTCCTAAGTCATGAATTTGTAGCCTTAAAAACACAGGCTTCTGACAAATATTCCATCTGAATCACTACCATTCTATTCTCTTATAAATGAGACTGGCAAAAGATGGTTTTAAAAACAATAGTCTGGTGGAAGTGTGTTTTCCAGTGCCATTTATGCAAAGCTGTTTATTTACCTCAGGTAAGATTACCAAAATGCTTCACAATTACAGGATTTAACTAGCTTTGATGAGTTTGTACAACTGGAGTTTACACAAGAAACAACGCTATTAAAAACCTTCTTGAATTTCTAAAACACAAAATGAAGAAAATAAATTAGAAAACATTGTAGAAAGCACTTAGAAAAGCGTATAGAAAAGGAACTAATGAAACACCAGTATGCGAACTGATTATCTCCATCCAATGAAAGTATGAGAAATTATCTTTCTATTTATACTGTTATTTTTAAAAATACTTTAAAATTGTTGTAGGAAGGAGTGCACTTGAACACAAGTGTTAACTTTGATATTTTTTACAAACTTATTTTGAGTTTTTAGCATGGGAATTATTAAAGTAAATTAGATGAACGGTGGTTTGTAGAATCAATTGCTCTTTCAAGCGTTAGAAGTCATTTAGTATAGTGTAAATTTTAATCAAAATCAGTAGAAGTAAAAAATAAAAATCAGATTGATGAATGAAGGAAGGGGGAAAGCAAATGCTAAAATCGTGACTGCAGGAATCAGAGAAGAGAACACGACATATAATCAAAGATGAAGAATGATCTGAGAGATCTAAAATTACTCCAGAGTCACTGTTCACAGGACAGCAGTGAAGGTGGAAAAGAAATTTGTATTGACTGGTGTACTGGTTGTGTCGGTTTATTCTTTTCTTTAATATTTGTATTCAAATTTGTTAAATCTGATAATATTACGTCTCTTTTTGTTCTTTCAAAGAACAAAAAAATTGGAGGTAAATAAAATTTAAGCACAGAGTACAAAACGAAGACTGAAGAAATTCAGAAAATAATTTTCAGACACTTATAAATTATTACTTGACTGTATTCTGCAATATTGGGGAAAACAAGAGCAAAGTAAAGTACTCATTTTTTTTTTCCTCACTGAAGTCACACAAGCCTATCCTGAAATTGAAAGTCAACAGATAGGGGAACAGACACTCCCTTCTATATGAAGTCGAATGATTTACGTTTGCAAACTCATGCCACAAAAAGTGCTTCAAAACTCCTAGCTGAATATCACCATGATCACCAGATGGCCAAGGGGAGTACTTCCAAGGTGACTATAGGGATATTTAGCCATGAGGTATATAGCTGTTTTTCTATAATAAGTTCATGAACTTAATTGTCCAGCCTTGTGTGTTCCAGTATAGAAGCCGAAGGCTATTTTCATGTCTGATGTGCCTAGTGCAGACAGTGAGTTATTGCTGGCTTTCTCTTTCAGTTTTGGAGTAGATTTTTAATTCACGGTCTTAAAAATAAAATATACATAGATTTAGGTGCATTTATTTCTCTGTTAGAATTATTGACAATCTCTTGAACTTCAATTTCTACCCCATAGCAAAAAAATCAAAAAATCAAATTTGTCTATTAAAAATAATTACTCCCGGGTTACCTCAGTCTTTTTCGGATAAATACTGTGTTTAGTTTTCAGCATTCCCCCTGATTGTCCTCTTTTCCCTTGGTGAAATCCACTCATTGGAGCTTATATAACATTGTGATAACTGGGCAATGTCATCTGGTTCCACATGTTCTCGCCTGGTCATTTTGTGGTCAACGTAATGGAGACACTGTCTGCCTAGGTTTGCCTCTTTTCCCACTGCATCTACTCAGACTGTTGTGGGTCACTCTTGTATTTCTCCGCAAGGAAATGGATGGTGCTTTTCTCCAGGACAGTGGCTATTTCTACCTGCATCTCTGTCCCCTGACAAGGTAGACCTCTATCCTGAAGTATGAGTTAACATTCAACTTGTCTCCAGGTCTGGCAGGCCTAGGTTCTCAGCTAAATGGCATGCAACCATCCCCAAACCACTAACCAGGGCACTGCCCACTACTTTCTAAATCCTCCATTCTAATATCTTGGAACTCTTGGACCCCTTCATGCAATATAAAATGAGGCAAAACTTCAGGTTGACAGAGGTCAGAGACAATGCCAGACACTCTCTTTCATGGCCTGCCTTACCATGTTACTGTTCGACTTTGGCCAATATCAACATGTCGAAAGACCACTGAAAGTCTGCCTGCCTCAAGGGCTCCAGGCAGAGTGGAAACCAGCATCATTTCCATGCAAGTTCCTAAATCATTAAGGTCAGTTTCCATATTTCAGAAACTCAACCTAAAGAATTAAATAGTGAAGGAGAGCCAAGGACATGACTATTCCAAGTCAACTTTGGTTTGAGTCCCTTTCTTCTTGTTCAAATTCTCTCTGTCCACACAGCCACTTTTTGAACCATATATGCCTTTCTTTATCTCTTCAAAGCCGAAAAAGTGATCCTGTGTTTTATCTTATGTTCTTTTGGGGTTGTGAATAACCTCATCATCTGGAAATCTAGGTTGGGTCTCTTGAGCTGCCTGGAGTCAAGCCAAGCCAAGCCCCGTTTGAAATTCAAAGCAAACTTTTCTTTTTCTCTAGTGCCTAGTTATTGCAAATCAAAAGTTCTTTGCCTTCCAAGTGAAAAAATCCCTTCAACAACTCAGAGGATGTCTTTGTTTTAGTCAATAGCCAGCTTCTTCCCGACACGGTAGATGGATTAGGAATGTTGGGTTACACAAGACCAACTATGACTTTGGGGATCAATAATTTTGTCTATTCACAGGCATGCTATTTAAAATCATCATCATTAACAACAACAACAAAGACACTGTCATTTCAATGGGAGCTTTTTCTTATTTCTAAATGTGACAGTATGCTGTCTCTACTGGTGTTTTTTTATCATTTATTTGGGTTGGTATCAATGATTTACACAAATGAATAAAGCAAAATTTCTTCTATCAATGAGTTCATGCAGTAATGAGAATTACATTACAATATCAAAGAGAGATGCTCTTACTGTCTTTATTTTCTAGACCCAATAAATCTTCAAAAAAACAAATTTGTCAATGTTTTTATACCCTTGAAAGAAGTACTGGGGCATGAAAGTTTAAGTGCTCTCTCTGCTGGTTGGGTAACTCACTTGATAAGAATCTGACATATATATATTTTACAGAGATTGGAGTTTATGATATATAATATATATTTTATTCAGGGTAAGAAAAAATTATCACAGTTCTTTTTAGATTCTCATCTCCATTAAGTAGGCATACCTATGAGAGGGCTCAAGTCTGTTTTGTAGAAGTAGTCTGGAAGAGTCCATGTATGAGCTAAGAGAGGCAGAGGGAATGAAAAGAAATTAAAAAATTAAATATATGGGTAAATATGTACATTTCCTTTACTTTATTCTTGCAGACCCCACTCATTTTTAAAATGCTATTTATATCATAGACTATACATATACAAGTATATATAAAAGTGAAAGATAGTCACATCCTTCAGTGAAGTTGTTTTACACATGTGTAGTATATTTAGATCCTTTAGTCTTATTCTGTTTATTTATTTTTCTTTTTTTAAAAATATTTTTTCTTTTTTTTAAGATAAGGTCTTGTTCTATTTCCCAAGTTAGAGTGCAAGGGAATCATCATAGCTCATAGCAACCTCAGACTCCTGAGCTGAAGTATCCTACCATATCACCCTCCAAGTAGCTGGGACTATAGTGGTGCACCACCACACCTGGCTATAATTAAAAAAAAAAAAATTGTGTAGTGATAAGAGTCTTGCTCTTGGCTAGGCAATCTGGCACTTCTTCTCAAGTATTCCTCAACCTCCCACATGCTAAGGTCACAGGCATGTGCCACTGTCCTGGCTTCTTTTGTCTTATTCTTAATTTCCTCTTGTGCTCTCTCTCTGTATAAATGAGAGCATGGAAATTATCCTGCCTTGTACAGGAAAAATAGCATTAGCAATGACTGAATACTTTACAGACATCCCTCGTGTATATGTGTTTATTGTGCATGTATAATTGTATATATATTATAATTTGTATAAATTAAGGTTCACTTTTTGTGCTTTAAAATTCTGTGAGTCTAGCAATTATATTTCTAATTACAGTATCCTCCAGAATAATTTCACTGCCTTAAAATGTCTTTGATCCTTCACCTTCACACCTGGAACTTCTCATTTATAGTGCTCAAGTCATGTTTTACTTCAGCAATTACAGGAGTTGTAAGATACAATATACAAGATGACAAACATTTTCAGTATATATTGAGTGTTACAATTTTAATACAGTTTTTCTTTCTTAAGAAGTGTGTATACATATTTTGGTACCCTCTGTGAATATATCTAGGACACTATGGATACATCACAGAAAGATCAGGTGAGGACACAGAGAAGGTGGCCAGCTGTAAGCCAAGGTGAAAGGCCTCAGAAGAAGCCAACCTGCTGGCATCTGGATCTTGGACTTTGAGCTTTCACAAAAATGAGAAAATATAACTGAGTGCTGGGGTGTGCACCTGCAGGCCCAGCTACTCGGGAGCCTGAGATAGGACGATTGCTTGAGCCCCAAAGTTTGAGGTTGCTGTGAGGTTGGCTGACATCATAGCACTCTAAACTGGGGCAGCAGAGTGATAGAATAAGATTCCATCTAAAAAGAGAGAGAAGAAATATGAGAAAATAAAACTTCTGTTGTTGAAATCTCCCCATTCATGACTTTTGGTTATGGTAGTCCTACCAACTAACATAGCTTGTATATTTTGCATAGGTGCAATGTTAAAAAACCAAGAAGACTAATTCACAGACTTAGAAGTCAAGGAAGGTCGTGGTTGCTTTTAGAGAAAAGAGAAGGTAGTGGTTAGAAAGAGGCAAAGAATCCTTGACAGCATAGATGTTGCACATGAAATTATTAGCTACACGTGTGCTTTTTGTGTTTTGTACATGTGTTACACATTAACAAAATTATATATGATACATATATGTATGTATCTAATTATTCTCACAGAAAAGACAATATAGTCAAGTATTTAATAGTACCTGTTCTATAGTTAGATTTTAATTCAGGATTTAATATAGTTTTATAATGTAAAAACAAACCAGACCAGTAAAGCTCATAATATTTTGAACAGAGAAGTATAACAGGGTACCGGATCCTCCAAATAGTAAAATATATTCAAAGCTATATTACATAACCATTTGAGCACCTAAACAGATGTTTTTATTAATAATATATAATTGGCAAGATACCAGTGTAGTCTGTAAAATAATTTAATAAATTATATTCATGAATTATCAACTATGAATGAATATGTTATAAAATGAATAGCACTCAAAAATTAACTCATCATTAATAACTAGTTTACATCCCTGCTTCATGGCATACATTTAAATAACGTCAGGTGGATTTTCCCTGACAAGTAGATAAGTTTGAGCCTTCAAATTATATACACCTAAAACCTTAGGTGTCTATTGGCCGCATCAGATGACAAGAGATGTTGTCATCAGAAACACAATGTAACATTTTAAAAATGTTTGTTATAGTAGAAAGCATAAAAAATTCCAAACAACCACCTGAAAAATAGCTTTTCATATTCATGAATGAGAAATGATGACACCCCTAATATTTAGAGAGTTTATGCAAGAATTCAGAGCTCGGATTTAAGAGGAGACAAGTCTGAATCGGCACTTCACAGCACATTTGCCGTTTAACCAGGGACAAGTTACTTGATCTCTTTAAATATTAATGGTTGGTGAATTATACAGGAATCATAATAGTATCTACCTCCTAGGCTTGTTTATAAGATCAAATAAGTTAAGGCAGTGCCGTGCACATTTTAAGCATTCAGCTATTATTGATAATATCACAACTGCTATTATTATTATATAAATAAATATAACTATTCACTACATTAATAATGGCATGAATATAAATTTCCTGTCAAAGTTTTTTTGATGTAGAAATTAAAATTTAAGAAAGATGAAGAGAAAATATGTGAGGTAATAGTGATGCTAATTATTGTAGCTTTATTGTGGTGATCATTTCACAATGTATATACATATTAGAACATCAAGTTACATACCTGAAATTCATATAATTCCTACTTATCAATAATATTTAATGAAGATTAAAAAGTTATAAAAATAAAAACTGCAATCTTTTGTTGGTAAGAATATGAATTACTGTAAGATTCTCATACACAGATGAGTCAGTAACCTAAAAAAAGGTCAATGTCCTTTCAGCTGGTGATGACATTGAACTCTTTTTTAAATCTAACACATTTTAAAAATTTAATCTGTTTCCTTCTTAGCCTAGTATTTGGTTTGATTGTCTTTTTTCCCTCAATATCAATCATTTTCTTTGTTGTTTTAAAATGATGTTCTGGTTCTCTCTTTCTTTCTAGGGACATTTTCAAGACTGGTTTTGGTTTGCTAACTAAATTTCTGTATTTTAAAACTTCTCATTCTTTTTAACACAGTTCATATATCTCCTTTTTAAGTTTTCTTTGCCACACTTTTTATCTCATCTCTCATTTCATACCATTTATTTTATGTATTGTTTATCAACTTGAGAAATTTTTCCTCCCTCCCACCTTTTCTTCCTTTCTTTTTATCTTTACACAATACAGAAATACTCTAGAATGTTCTTTTTTGTTATACATATTTAGCAACATTTGCTTTCAATTTGAAGTTTCAAAATAAATTTTGTATTTCTTTGTTTCTATGCATTAATTCCCGAGTTCACAGCAATCTATCTGTTACTTGTGCCTACTAAGTGTTGGCAGATGAATTTCCTCCTCGTCTCCCAGTGCACTTGGTTAGAGATGGCACCATCCTCTCAGATCCCGACCTGCACAGTAATGGTAAGCACATCACTGCACACATTGTAAGGGCCTAGTCTATACTAGGGTAGTTTAGCTCTGTTACAATGATAATGTACTTTTGCCTAGCCAGTCCACCTTTTGAAATGGAAAATATATTCCTTAGAAATATGATTCATTTAGGCCATTGGAGTATATAAAAACTTTCCCAACACACCATTCCTACAGCTCTGAGAATTAATGTCCACATTGTCCGTGAACAGTTTCTTTTGGCTTTATCCTAATAGTTCTTAACCAAAATATTGCTTCCCAGGGTTACTTAGCTCCAGTCCTCACCTGTCCACCCTTTCAATGAGCTTGTGTCCTAATTTAACAGTTAAATTCAATTATCATATATCTCTTTGAATACCATGTGTGTTTGCACATGGGTGTACCGTATAGAACAGAGCCACCCTTCTAAAAGGTCCTGTCTGTTTTTCCCTCCTCTCTACATACTCAGTCAGCATCTCAGAACCCACTCATCTCTGGCTATCACTGAACTGTTTTCCGTCCTATAGTTTTGCCTTTTATAGACTGTCCTTTAAAAAGGAACCGTGCAAACATATAACCTTTGAGGTGTGGTTTCTTTTACTTAAAAAAAAAAAGATACATTTGAGATAAATTTATATTGTTCAGTGAATCAACAGCTTCTTCCTTTTTTATTGATGAATGATATTGAATTCTTTGTCTATAAAATTGGTTTACTTATGCTTCTGTTGAAGGATATCTTGGTTGCTAGCAGTTTTTGTGATTATGAATAAAGCTGCTATAAACTTTCATTTACAGAATTGTGTGTGAACGTACACTTTCAATTTATTTAGAAAAATATCCAGATGTAAGATTGCTGTGCTATACTACAAGTCTATGCATCATTTTATTTTTTTAAAAAAGCACGATTGCCTGTGTTCCAAAGCGACATGTAATTTTTCATTCCCGCATTCTTAGCAACACGAAATGGGAGTTCATTCTGCTCTACATTTTCATCTACGTTTGATATTGTCAAGTGCTGTGGATAATTTTAGCCTTTCTAATAGGCGTGTGATTGTATCTCATTGTGGTTTTAATTTTTCCTTGTATCCCACAAATTTTCTTAAGCGTCTTCTCATGTGTTTATTTGCCACGGTATATTCTTGGTGTCTTACTTCCTCTCAGATGCTTTCCCTTCTTCTATTGGGATATTTTTCTGAAGTTATTTTGACCTTACAATCTTCCAGTTAACTGAAGCAGTTGAAGAAATTGAGATTCTTTTAGAAATTTTAACTGAATCATATCACTCTTATTCTTATGTCTCTCTCCCACTAAGCATAAAAGGCAACATTTTTAACACGATGTACACAATTTAACTCCTACGTTAGTCTTTAACCCTGATACCATGGCCCCACCACATTGTATTCCAGAACATGCGCATTGCATTTTCCAAATGTCCAGAGTTTTTCTCAAAGCAAAGATTTGGAACCTGCTTATTCCTCTGAAACATCCACTATCCCTTCATATTTTATATTTCCATTTAAATATCACCACCTCTGGGAAGCTAATCAAAATTACACAAAATAGAAGAGATTCCCATCTAATTATTCACCTATTATCCCCTATATATTTATTTTCTTCTTCTTCTTCTCCTCCTCCTCCTTCTTCTTTTTTTCTTTTTTCTTTCTCTTGAGGCAGGTCTTGCTCTATTGCCCAAGCTAGAGGTTGTTTGAGGTTGCTTGACTCAGGGCAACTCAGACTTCTGAGCTCAAGAGATCCTTCTGCCTCAGCCTCCATATTAGCTGAGGCTGCAACTGTGTGCCATGATACTTGGCTTCCTTATTTTTTGTATAGACAGGGTCTCAAAC
The DNA here is from genome assembly GCA_963574575.1 of Galagoides demidoff. Taxonomy (NCBI): domain Eukaryota; kingdom Metazoa; phylum Chordata; class Mammalia; order Primates; family Galagidae; genus Galagoides; species Galagoides demidoff. Next base: position 34,560 of record CAUYQV010080287.1, read on the forward strand.
GCTGGTCTCCAGTAGTCCTTCTGCTTTGGTCTCCTAAAGTGCTAAGATTGTGAGCATGAGCCACCAGGTTCAGACTTTACACATTTCTCTGCTGTCACTAGTCATTATGTACTTTGTCATTATGCACTTATTTTAAAGTGTTATGATATTTGTCCAATCAACTAGTCTCCATGAGTGTGATCAGGGAAGCCTGGCACTTATTACTATACAAATCAGCAAAAGACCAGAGAAACAAATAACATTCAATAAATAAGTAAATTATCCTAAAGGCAATGGTAAGGTGAAAGTTATACAAATGTTGAAAAGTATTCATGTTAATAGGAGTTTGAGTTTGATCTTGCTGTGTACTAACTGTGTAAATATGCATGTATCTTCCACACTAGTTTGTCTCCTTGAAGTCCAAATCATTCTTCCTTAATAAGCAAAAAGCATCAAGGCAATCAGAAAGTTATCTGTAGTGTGCGGCTTCTGCTTCAAGAAGATGCACATAAGAATATGTTATCTCAGGGATTATGATCTGATTAGACACCCTAATAGCCAAAATCATTTTCTTCATGGGATTCAGTTTCTATTTTAAGTGTAGACGATGTAGGAGGGGCTCATTATATTGGTTTTCAAGGACTGATTTGTGTTAATGAGGGAAGCCCCTTAGTTGTTTGATTGTGCTTGAGCTTCTAGGCTGAAGAGTGAAAGCCTGAGGTGGTGTTGAAGTCTCAGCCTGACTATACTCCTATCAACAGGGCTTAGCGCTGACTTAGGGCTTACTGACAGCAAATCACTATCTTTGAATATATAAGCACTCATGGCCAAAAATATACAGCTGTAAAAATATTTCACTCATTCTCCATAGGTTTTAATAATCATTCAGACTGTTTGTATAATTAGCAACTTCCAGAGAACATTTTGTCATTTTACTTTAACCTCTCCCCAATGCCATAACTCAGTACCCCTCCATGTTCCCCCACTTATAAATAGACTTTACTAATGTTTCAACCAATTAAAATGGATATGCTTTTGTTAAATGGTTCCTATACAGAGAAAAGGTTTGATTCTAGTATATGCTGTAAAGGCCTGAAATAAATGTCAATATTCGAATGGTGGGTTTAATAGTTGAGTTAACAGACTCATCTCAAAATAACACAAATCAGTTACAATAATCTGTGAACATGGCATTGCTATATGATGCTTTAATTGATGTTTAACCAGCTTGCAAATAAAATTTAAAAGTTTCATCTTGCCACATCTGGGCTAAGTGCAAAAACAGAATCATAATGTGTAGGTAAAATCAATCAAAAAAAATTAAAAAGGGGCAGAAAAATAAATTACATATATTAAAACGGAAGGAACTATGTCACTGGCCAAGCACTTTCCCAACCAACTACTCTCTCCCTACAGCACCCTTTCTATTAATCGTTGGTACGTCCTATGAAGAAGATTAGCCTCCCCGTGCTGTGCTTTTTCTACCACCTCATCATCGCCTCGGTAAGAGTCTTTTGTGCTCCTGCAATACTCTCTTTTATACATTCTTTGACCATATTTTGCCATTATTTCACAAAATTTGCTCTACTGACTGCTTGAGGTATACATGGTTGATAAACAAACTCAATTGTTTGTTTGAAAAGTATATAAAGTTCTGCCTAAGTTCTCTATTTCTTTGAAATAAGTAATCCATACAACCGCAGAAATTTGCGATTCAAATCTGTAAGAGGTCTTTGGCAAGCCTCCAACTTTCTTGTTTTTGTTTTTGGCTTCCTCCAGAAGCAATTAATAAGCAAGAAAGGGCCAAAGAGGAGGAGAGGGCGGTAGAGAACAGATAGATGTCTCCTGACTCCCTTGATTTCTCCAGGTGCCACACCCAGGTCAGTGGTCTTGGCAGCTCACATGCATTTAAGTATTTGCCAGGTTACAGAAGCCAGAAGGCCAAACTAACTGGCTGCTCTAGCCTCTAGTCTTCTCAGTACCTAGAAACAACCACACACCCTATGAAGAGAGGCTGCTGCTTTTCAGCACAGCACAGGTGAACGCCTTTGTAGCTTGGTTCCGTGCCTTGAAATTCTTGTTATGTCAGCACAAGGGCTGTCTCCTCTTATCTTCTTCTTCAAAATACGACCAGAAAGCTTTCATTTATATTTCCTTAACGAGTTTCTTACATATTGCCTAGTAGAGTTCTACAGTAAAACAATCTGTTTAATTTTGCCTAACCCAATGTTCTCAAACAGATCTTAACAAAGTATTCTTTTTCCAGCTTTTAGCTAGTGTTTGATACAAATACACTGCAGTACATACTGACCTACAATGTCACCTTCTTATATGTGTGTTCTACATGAATTCTAGAGTCATGGATTCAGAGAGCTGAGATACCATTTCTGTAATCTCGGTGGGCTAAAACTACAAGTTGCAGCTTAATACTCTTTAAAACCATATTCCCAATGAGAATAGACACTTGTACACATAACATGCATACTAAAATTGAACTAAATATGGGGATAGAGTGTGGTGGTTTCTTATATCAGGATCCTATTTCCCTTCTCTAAGGAACGTGTAACAACATCTAACTAGTTAACCAGTAGGTCTAAGGAGAGAGTTCTGAAAGATTTGCAGGTCTTCCTTAGTAAGCTTCATAGCTTCATTCAGTGTCTATTGGGATATCCCTTTTTTGATACAGATCAACTTGTGCTGAATTACTTTTAGCATTTTATATTCTTAAATTTGTTCAGTTATTTTTGAAAGTGCTAAGCCTGCCTTTTCCTATATTACTTAATTTCGTTTTTGTCCTCATTGTTTCATGACTTTATTTCCAAAAATGAATTCTCCCATAAGTTTATCTATATTTAGGTAATTATATATTTATTTATTTGTCCTATATGTGCTTTATATTTGTTTTAAAAATGGATTATATATCATGCATAGTCTGAAAATTTCTTACTTAAGATCATATCATTGAAATTCAATGCATGTAACTGGGCATGGTTTTTAGGTAATAATATCTTGTAAATATAAGACAGCTGAGATATTGCAAGAAAAAGATGTGACTCTATTACAGCTTTTTGTACAGAGAAATCTATTATCCATCAAAATGATAAATTCACAAATACTTTTTAAGAATTAAATCAGTACAATGTACCTTTATACTACAGTACAATTTATGGTGATACAAAAACCATAAGTTCTGTTAAACACATATTGACTTTGATTATATTTGAAAAAAAATAGTGGTTAGATAGTCTTTTAAATTATATTTGCCTGTTGGCACTATCTTTCTTTCCAATCAATCCTCAACCTTCCTAAAAACATGTTTTCTGACTGAAGATGGTGCTAAAGAAACATACATTTCCTCTTCAACTTTCCACTGAAATTGGTAGAAAAGCATCACATAAGAGGCAGTTAGGTATTAAACTAGACTCATTTCCAAGTCTAGGGTAGAATATTTAAGGCAGAAAGACATTACTCTGGTCTTGGTAACACTCAGTTTCTTGACCTTGGCTCTAGTTACCTTACATGTGTTAATTTCAAAAAACATTGAACTTCACAGTTGTTTTTGTACCAGTCTCTATGCTTGTAAATGTCAATACCATTTAAACTAACAAAAAATATACCTTCTTATAAAGCTTGATTTTCTATAGTATGTTAGTTTTAATGATGCAAAAGAATAGGCATTATCCTTCCCATCTTAAAGTTTTATTATAAACATACTCTTAGTTACCAACCATTTTAGAAGGGAAATGGGGAAATTTAAGTCTAGATGTAGGTTTTGCAACTTTGGCTCCCTTGGTACTTTGTGCTGGATAAATTTTTATGGGGGGGGGGGTTGCCTCTTGCACGGGAGGATGTTTAAAAGTCTCTGTGTCCTCCAGGCACTAGGTGCCAGTAATACTCTTCCAGTGTAGCAACAAAATTATATCCAGACGGTGCCAAATGCCCCTTGGAGAGGAAAATTGTCATTAGTTAAAAATAACTGGTCCTGATTAACTAGATAGGACAATGAAGAAAGCTTGGTCAGAGTCTAGAAAAATGAAACCGATTCATTACCCAGATTAAAAACCCAGATGGAAACCATGCTGAAAACTAGTCAATGAAGGGAGTCGGATGAAATTCCATGATAAATGAGCAAAACTCTGGCATTTGTCATAAGATCTGTGTCCTCAGTTACAAAATCTACTTTTTAAATTAAAGAAGAAACTAAGTTGTTCTGTAGTATTTGTTTGACAAAAGAAAGATTCCTAAATTTACCATTACAAGTGCTGATTGTATATATTTCCAATGTCAAGAAATGCATACTTTTTTATTTCAATCAATGAGTGTTATTTGTTTTTCTAAGTTCATTTGTAGTTAATCGTTTTTAGTCTTCTTTGTTGTTGCCAAGTATACCAGTGATTTTAAAGAACAAAGTTTTATGCCCCAAAGATATATAAGTGAAAAGAAAACTTTTGATTAGGCGACTTCTTAGAGATGAACAGTTCTCTCAGCTTGTTTTAGTATTTCTAAGAAATCACTTATTATTAACCACTAATCACTTATTATTTCCATAACGTTTTTAATGGACAGTGCCATACAACAGCTACTGTACAATTTTTTGAACTAGGTAGGAATGTTAACCCCGGTGAACCAGGAAAGTAAAGCAAGGGATCCATCAGTGAGGCTATAGCTGCTGGCAGTTTGTGAAGATTTTTGTAGCTTATATACAGTTAAAGTTCCCCAAATTGTTTTGTGCTATTGTACTTTCTTTTCTTTTCTTTTGAGACAGAGCCTCAAGCTGTCGCCCTGGTTAGAGTGCTATGGCATCACAGCTCACAGCAACTTCCTGGGCTTAACCGATTCTCTTGCCTCAGCCTCCCAAGTCGCTGGGACTACAGGTGCCCACCACAACACCCAGCTATGTTTTGGCTGTAGTTGTCATTGTTGTTTGACAGGCCCACTGGATTCCAACCTGCCAGTTCTGGTGTGGGTGGCTGGTGCCTTAGCTGCTTGAGCTATTGTACTTTAAAAATATTTAAAATATTTTCATGGGAGATTCCTTCTGTTTGTGTGACATGCCTTCAGGAGACATCTATGCAAAACCAAGCCCTCTGGCCCTCTGTTTTTTTTTTTGTTTTTTTTGTTTTTGTTTTTTAGCAATTTTGACAGGGGCTTCGGGGCTGGGTTTGAACTTAGCCACCTTCGGCATATGGGGCCATCCCTCTACTCCTTTGAGCCACAGGCGCCGCCCAAAGCCAAGCTCTCTGAACAAGGTATTTACTACTACAGACAAGCAGCCAGTTTCCTGTTAGACTTACAGAATGACCACAGAGCAATACACCCACAGAGAATAGACAGGATTACGTTGACCCTGCTCCTTCAGAGATGGGAGACATATTTATTACCTTTTATGTGTAAAATGTCTTGAATTAAGATATGCTTTTTATTAGTCTACCTGAGAGAACATCTAATCCCTAAAATACTTGAGCCCAAAGACTGTTTAAACAATGACACCATAAAATAATACTATAACGTATTTACTAGGTATTATTATCTTTATTCTCAATCAAAGCTTTTAAAATGCTTGCGGAGTTATTTTTCACACATACAAGAAGTCATCATATTGCAAACACAGTTTTAGAGTCTAAAGGATGCTGAGGCTTAACGTATATTCCCCATTCTCTATTTTCTTTTGCCTTACTCAATATCAATTTTATACCTACATTGGGGATGTTTTTCCCAGATATTAAAATTCTTGAGTGTTCTGAGTCTGTATTGCTATATAAATGGTAAAAGAGATTACATAGAAAAATCCCAGCTGATAAAACATTTCACTCACCCCAGTGTAGATTTACTACTCTGCATAAAAGGACTTTCTCTGTTCCAACTCTCTGAACTTATCATGTATACACACATAGGGTTTTGTGAATTCCAAGGGATTCTGAGCGATCTGGCCCATTGTGTGATTTTGGATGAGCATTCACGTGTGAAATGCTGTACATGATCGGAACACGGGGGAAATATTTCTGCCTCTCATTCAGGTGCCAAGACCAGTTCCATGTCTTGAATAAATTTTCCCTATATAAACAGACTCTGCAAGGCAAATTCAGTCCAATCTCTGTGGTTTGTAATCTCCTTGGCTACAAGGGGAAATCTCCACTATAAGGGCATTTTAGGGTTATATGTATTTTAAGGGGACTGGCTATTGATATTTGTGAAAATTTTCATAAGATTTGCCAGTCTTTTGTGATCACAGATACTTTGCTGTGAGAATGAGAACAGCATCTAAGCCAAAGTCAGCCCTCGGATCGTCAAGTTTCTGAAATGTAATACTAAACTGTATTTATTTTATGAAGATTTATGTGCAGCTGACTATGCTCCTTGCCTAGATCAAATACGTGTGTGATGATGTGAGCTGTGGTGGAGATTTGAAATTAATTAGTAGTAGTTTTAGACTAGAAGCTCTGATAAAGAGTTAGGGTTGTTTGAGCCAGAAATGGAGAGAAGCTGATACTGATGGTTTTGTAACACATTTCTAATGTTTCTAGGCAGCTAATATTTGATGGCATTTGACGATTTTATTTTTACCATAAAGACTTGTTTTGTAATGGTAGATATTTCTCCTCACTGGTACTTTGCCCTTAGTTTTCTTAAGCACTTCGAAACTCACTTGCCTTACTTATAATGGGAGGTAATAACTCGTGACATGATTATTTTGACAAAGAATGTAAGTACTAAGCAACTTTAAGGTAACTTAGTAGTTAGAAAGTAATTCTAGTTCAGTTTTGAGTTTTTTTCTTCTGTGTATGGAACAGAAGACAATGGATCTACAAGAAATAGATGTTATTTATTAGATGGTGAGATTCTGAGAACATGAACTATGTCTAAATACACTTTCATAACACTATCAACATAGTATATAGGGTAAATTGTTCTGGTGTGTGTTGAATTAATGGTTTGATGACGGAGTAGATTCATTTTTGGAAGAGAAAGAAAAATCTGACACTATACTGTTACTCTAAATTATGGGCTATGGAATAGAGCATATACATGAGACTGGAATTATTGTTCCAGAACTTTCTCATCATAATAGATGCAAAATATTAACTTATTGACCAAAGTCTTAATTTCATGTATAGTAATTATATTCTTGCCTTTTTTGAAAATACTAGAAACATAATTAATATATCAAATTAGATTAATTGAATAATGAAAACATGATAAATAGGTACTAGATAAATTATTATCATAATATTACCCTAATATTAAAGAAATTCTTTTAGAGATATAATTTAGAACCTATCAGAACATCTTTGAAACACTAAAAAGCTCTATTAATAGATGCTTATAAACTCTATGTCTATGCTTTATACAGTTATGGAAAAGAATCCTCTATTCTCCCTACAAATGTGGAATGTTATATTCAACTTTGAGTTAACATATGAAAAGTGCACTTTGAAAAAGTAACATTATTGAGTAATTCATAGCATTTGTTTCTATTATTGGTGTAGCTTACTTACATACCTGTTATAATAAAATGTGTTCTTTAAAATAAGGCTTCAAGGTAGTTTTATATTATGACCTTCAAACATTATTTATTAACAAAATACTATAATGTGGCATATTGTTAATAGAGTAATTTATTTCCTACATAAAATAACCACATTAGTTATATTGTGTTGTTAATTAACACAAACTGAATGCAGTTTCTACTTTATGAAATTTCATCATACTGTAACGATTAGGTCTTTTAAGGAATTTTAAAATTCTTCCTGTCTGGATTTTAAAAGAACACAGTATAAATCAAATACTGATTTATTTTTTACAGATTTTTAGCACTAGAGTTAATATGTAAAATGTAAACCCAATTTACTCGAACTACCAAGACAAATATGAAAAGAAGTAGCTGTAGTTATAGAGGTAGATTTAATTTGCTTTAAAACTGGCTAAATGTTCCTTTGGAAGATGCTCATGTCAAATATTACACATACTCTTAGTTTCTTAGTGATATCCTCAAGCTTGGAAAGTTAGAGAGGGCTTCTGCTACATAACAAAAACAAAAGATAAATCTTTAGAAAGGAATGTAATATTTGTCATGGAGAATATTATTGATCAATGAAACACACAGGAAAACAAGGAAAAAGTTCCATATTTAAAAAAAGTTCCATCATCCAAAGACTGAGATGTCAGAATGCTTTCAAAATTGATCAGAGAGAAGCAAAGAAACTAAGATAAAGCATGCCCTATAGAAGAAGAAAAGAAAGATATTCAGGGCAAAGCACTCATGTAAAATACTCTGAGTATTTTAGAGATTTACTATGCGTATAACTAAACATTTATCTGAGGCTTATGGTTAAGGAAAACATCATGCCAAATAGAGAGCACTAAACTGACAAATTGGCTGGGATCGTATCAATACTATTTGTAAAACTAGTTTGTAAGTGGGAAAATTTGTTAGTGTGATTCTGTTGTGTCAGATTGCATGAAGTCAACCTTGACTCATCTACTTCCAGAGATTTCCCAGAGACTGGTTCCCATCTTGGGACCTTTCCTTCTCAATTTTTTAACTCTTTCAACACTGAGCAAATAAGTTTTCATTTTGTTTCCCAGAGAAAATCAAAGCTATTGCTCTTGAGTTACCACTACAAAACTAGAATGTTGCTCTTCCTCTCTCTTCTCCTCATCTCTCTCTTCTTCACTCTCCTCCTCTCTCTTTCTCTCTCCCCCCTCTCTTCTCTTTTTGTCTCCTCCTTGGTGCTGCTCTGCAGCCTCCCTCCCCCACCAATAAAAACCTTCCATACAAAAAAAAAAACCTATAATGTTACTAATATCTTACTTATCATTACTTTTCTTGCTGTTATACACACAGTAATTTTGTTTATCCTATCTAAATAAAATTTCTCTACTATGCTTTAGACATGTCTTCTCCAAATTCATGGGGAAATTTTCATTCTACATGCTCTCAGTTGAATCCTTTTCACAAATATATAAATATATCCAAATCTCTCCAAGCTCTTAAAGTCCTCTTTGGTTCCATATCCTTTTCTTACTTATATATAATGACTGATATTCCCATTAACAGCCAAACTTGCTAAAAACGCTTCACATTGTTTTCCTTGCTATACGCACATTTCAGTAAATCCAAGCTTGGTTGTTCCACCGCTTCTGAAATAGCTTTTCCTAACATTAGCACTCCTCTCCACATTACTGAATTCCAAGTATGATTCTAAGAATTTGTCTAACTAAATTCTTAACGATATTTAGTAATCTAGTCTTCCACGGTCTATAAAGAAGAAATTGAATACCTTGTCTATTACTGATGGGAATAAAAGTTATATAGCCACTGTTAGAAATAGTTCTTATGGTTCCTTAATACATTAAACGTGTAATTACAATATGACCCAGAAATTTTATCCTAGGTATATACCCAATACGATTGAAACATTTTCAAATTAAAATTTTTACAGCAACAAATGTTGTCAGTCACAACACCATACACAAAAACTTAAAGGTGGAATCGACCCAAATGCCCATCAACAAATGAGTGGGTATATTAAATGTGATATATCTTGCAATGAAATATTATTCATCTCTTAAAATAAGTAAAATATAAATTAACCCTACATAGTGAATGAACATTGCATCATTCTAAGTGAAACAAGGCAGAATAGAAATATTCATTGAGATAGAGAGCAAATTATTGGCTGTCAGAGACTTAAAGGAAAGGGGAATTGGGCATTACTACTTAATAGAAATGCATTTCCTTTCATTTGATGAAAATGTTCTGGAACTAGATAGTCCTGATACTTATACAACACTATAAATGTACTAAATACTACAGAATTGTCAGTTTGAAATAAAATTATCAAATTTATATATACATGTATATATAGATATAGATATATATTGCCACTTTTGTTCTTAAAGTTTATGCAGGAGAAGTGTAAGTATTATTAATTCTACAGTCAGACTTGTTGGCATTTGAATCACAGATTATTCACTTATTTCCTACAGGTCCATGATCAAGCTTTTAAATTTCTGAATCATAAATTAATTTACTATGCCATAAAATGATATTCAATCACCAGATAGTTACTGAGTCAGAAATTGTGCTCTAAGATCAGGTAAAATAGGGGAAAAAATATATATATATACATATATATATATTGATAGCATGGAAATTAGCATTTATAAGAGGGAATAGATATGAATCAAGTTTCTGCAGAAATAAAAATATAATAATTATTTATTTAAATTTTTCACTATTATTTTAAAGAGACATATGCAATACAAAATTGCTATTATTATTCTTAAGCATATAACAGTCACAGTAAAATCTATTATACTCCAGGGTGAATATCTAATTGCAACCATCTTGAAAATAATAAGTGCAGTGAGTCACAGGGAGTTGACACATGGGTATTTATGACTAACTCAGTAGAAGTCTTTAGCACCTTTGAGATTTTAAATACATACTTAACCAGGTATGAAACATTCACACATGTATATCACACGTACAAGCACATACACACGGTATTACTGAAAATATACAGAACTCCTTTTAGTCATGTTAGAAAATAGCTTAACTTTTAGAGAGTGCATACTTCCAATGAACTCATAACTCTACTTTTCCTGTGTTTATTTTCTGTACTCAGTGTAAGGGAGTCCCGTAAAACCATAATGAACTTCTTTATGAACTTCTTAACAATCTGAAATCTATATATTCTTTCAAAATGCTATCAAATCACATGTCTTGGTGCATGCTAGGAAACCACAATTCCATGTTCAATATTTGAATTAAATCTCTTGATGATGTCTGACTACTTCAGATTTTAACCATGTATAATCCCTTGGTGATATGCCTTTGATTGTGGAACCACAAATTAAATCAAATTCAACCAATCTTATATTTAAACATGCTGTCATATATTCAAACACACTATTATGTAATAGATACTACATAATAGTGCTAAATGTTTGAATTCTAAAGCTAGAATGATATGTTTTTGGCAAATGGCAGAGCTTCGTGAGCCAAAATATTAGGATTGCACCTTATTTGGGTTAGTACAAATATACTTTCACTGCAGGCAAAACAAGAGCTCCAGAATCATTCTTATCAGTTAACTATAAAATCTGACAACTGAGAAATCATCAATTCCCTTTTTACTTTGTGGTATGCTGACATATGTAAGTTTTTGAACAGGCATTTGTTAAGTAATCTCACTCCTTGAGTTCGGGCTTCCCAAGACTCTGTAGTAATAGCCCATAATGTGCTCACTTTAGTAGGATTTTCCTTTGCACAGATATTTAATTATTACTTAGTTTTTCCAGATGATTTCCATATAAAAATGCTAACAAGGTAAAAATATTTTAATAATTGTTAAACCAGCACTATTTTGCTCTTAAGATTTAAAAATTTGAAATACCCCTAGCAAGAGATGAACCCAGCTACTTACCATTATCTGATCTTTGACAAGCCAATTAAAAACATTGAGTGGGGAAAAAATTCCCTATTTAACAAATGGTGCTGGGCAAACTGGCTGGCGACCTGCCGAAGACTGAAACTGGATTCATACCTTTCACCACTAACTAAGATTGACTCTCATTGGATTAAAGATTTAAACTCAAGACATGAAACTATAAAAATACTAGAAGAAAGTGTAGGGAAAACACTTGAAAAAACCGGCCTGGGCAAAAATTTTATGAGGGCAATTGAACCAACATCAAATATACACTACTGGGACCTGATCAAACTAAAAAGCTTCTGCACAGCCAAGAACACAGTAATTAAAGCAAGGAAACTTGCTGACCAGTTTGGTGAAAATATTTCAAATTTTATAAAACCAGCACACTGTACCCCATGATTGCATTAATGTACACAGTTATGATTTAATAAAAAACAAACAAAAAATAATAGAGGACCTAGATATGAAACTTTCCTCACATTGCCTTGTGGTCTTTGACAAGGCAGACAAAAGCATATACTGTGAGAAAAATCCCTACTAAATAAATGGTACTGGGGAAATTGGATAGCCATGCATTTCATATCTAACTTTCTTTTCTCCTAATAGTAGAAAATTTGTTTCCTTTATTTTGTACTTTTTCCAATTGGGGGAATTAACATCCTCTCTCACTTCAAATGTCTCATGTGAGTGGAAAAATCATGCTTGTCCTGAGTACAATTAATTGATAAGAGTTTCTAACCGTCTTACACCTATTGACACATTTATCTCCCTAACAATCATATTGGCTAGGCACTGTAACATTATCCCTAATCACTTCTGTGAATAATAAGGTCCAGCAGAACTAAGTGACTTTCCCAAATCACATGCTTAGTAAATGTCAGAGTTGGGCTTGCACAAATATGTCTCTTTCTTGTGTTCAGTTTCTTATTGTTCAAGTAAAACTAGTCAAAGGTCTTTTGTGAATTTTTCACATTAGTGCTAGACTTGGAAAGGTCTCAGTCTAGGACTGCCAGAAGGTTATACTTTCTGCATAGCAGAGAAAGGCAGTTTGAGAAAATAAAGCCAAAGTAGAAACAGAAAGAGTGTTGAAAGAAAGACTACCAGTAGTATTGAAGATTTGTTCTGGTCCCTCCTGAAGCCACTGTGGTTTGGCAGGTCAGTAAGTTTCTTTTCCCTAGGCAATCAAAATATGTTTTCTAATATGCTCATCTAAAACAATGTTTGAAATATAACAAGTAGGCTTGCTGGCCCACTGAAAATGAGAAAAGAATGTTTGGAGGTAAGGGTTAGGGAGATAATAGGAGCAGGGGAACATATGTTGTAGAGCTCTGTAGATCATCGTACAAACTCTGGCATAGACTCAGAGTGAATTTGGGAGCCATTCCAGAACTTTGAGAAGACGAGTGCCATGGCCTGATTAATTTTTTTTTTTTAAAGATTTACTCGTTGTTGAGTATGAGAATTGAAAGAATGAAGAAAAGAAACCAGATTGTAGGTCCTTGATAAAAACCAGGTGAGAGATGGTGTTGGATGAACAAGCAATTAAAGCAGAAGTAGTGAAAAGAGAAGGTGGAACCATTGAGGTTTCCTGATGGCTTACAAGTAGGATGCAAGAAAGAGAACAATCTGGAATGATCTCAACGATTTTAGCCTAAAGATCTAAAATTATGGGGATCAAATGAACTAGGGATTAGATTATATTAAGGGCAATACCAGGATCTCAAGAATAAATGAGCAGAAGCAATGGTCAACAGTATGAAATGCTACACAGCTATCCTGTATAATAACATCTGAAAAAGTATCAGATAGATTTGGTTACTGACAGTCAATTAGTGAGAGCTTATTCAATGTGACAGAAGGAAAAAGGTAAGACTACAAATTCGGAAATAGGGAATGATAGTAGTATCAGAAATAGTAATGAAATTCATCTTTTCCAAGAAGACAAGCTCTGAAAAAATGGAGATAACATTGTAGTTACAGGGAGACATAGGCCTGCAGCAAATACAATATTTAAACATGATTTTACTGAAATGGAAGTTATTTGTTTCATTTTTGAAATCCATTTGATTACATATGTAATGTGATAAATACTATAATGTACATATGTACATTCTTAGATGTGTGCAATGCTTATGGCTATACTTTAACTCTCCTGCATCACAGAGTATTTTTCTCAGGATGAGTGAAATCAGGAGCAATTCCCAGTGAACACAGCTTTTTCCCTTATCAAATTATAGAGGCAGTATACTTTCTTGGGTTCCATCCAATATGATTAAGATAATGAAATGTGATATCTGTGAGAGCATTTACTTTCTTCTACCTACAGATGTGTGTTTTCTGAGACTTTGGAACTACAAAAAGTGCTTGCAGTCAGCTGGTAACAGAACCTTATTAGAAAAAACTAATACAGATTTATTGATGACACACTGTTTTGTTTTATTTACATATTGTTTTAGTTCATTTTCACTTTGGTGATTTTTTTTTTTCCTAAGTGATGCAAGAACAATTCTTATCACCTTAAGAAACTTTAGGAAGGAGTTAGTATAAATTGTTCTTGCATCACTTAGGAAAAAAAAAAATCACCAAAGTGAAAATGAACTAAGACAATATATAAATAAAACAAAACAGTGTGTATCCTATGATGGAATTAATGTACACAATTATGATCTAATAAAAAAATAAAGTTAATACGTAACAATTTTTGCAGGTTTTTATTTCTCTATGTGTGTGTGTGTGTCTGCAAGTGTGACAGAGATCAATAGTTGAACACTGCTTCATTGACCATTGATCGTTCTCAGTTTTCGGATGGGCACATGATGGCTTAAAGTCAATTTTTTATTTCCCAAACTTCTCTGTTGCAAGAGCTTAATATGTGATAAATTTGGGGTCAATACTATGAATAAAAGTAGTCTGGTGGCAATTTCTTGGAACTTTCCTTACATGCCATTTGCTTTATGTACTTTTCCATTAAATTCATTTTCCCCCCAGTTTTACTGCCTAAAATAGGGCAATACTATTATTATTATTATAGGTGTTTTTTGGTCATCATTATATACAATTAAAACAAAGTCCATAACTTAGAAATAGGAAGTAATTGCTTGGAATGAGCTGCATCCCGGAGGACTTTGGGAAGCGAAGCTAAGATTCCTCCTTGAACTTCTTTCATAACAACATCCATGTATAGGATATGCAAAATGGTATTATACCCCTAAACTTCCGCTTCTAAGCTCTTGCATGAGATAGAAATAAATTTTCTATTTACGTCACTATTAGTGATCTTTGGGACTTATGACTGACCCTTAAACGATACATCATGATTCTCATCATGAATTTTAGAACAATGCCATTTTGCTAAATGAAATATAGTCAATATTCAATGAAGTATATTCAATATATCTTTTTTTATTAGATCATAGCTGGTACATTAATACTGCCATGGGGTACAGTGTGCTATTTTTATATGCAATTTGAAACAGTCTCATCAAACTGGTTAACATAGCCTGCATGCCATTTTCTTAGTTATTGTGTTAAGACATTTATATTCTTCATTTAGAAAGATTCACATGTACCCTTAAAAGACAAACCATAGACGTGATCCCACCAATCAATATCTGATAATTACCATTCTATTTCAATAATCCTTTTCACAGCCATATTTTAATGCTTAAAAATTTCTTTAAAGTCTTATGTA
>CAUYQV010080288.1:0-15626 GCA_963574575.1 Galagoides demidoff
TTTACTGCCAGAGGCCTGGGGGCTGGCGTGGGTACAGTTTATGTCTGCCTGGACATTTCTGTGGCACTGGGAGCCCAGCCTTGTGTTCTTTCCAGGGGAAAACCTGGACGGGGGCAGCCCTTAGTCCTTCAGATGGAAGGCATAAGTTCCGTGCCTCACCACAATGGGAAGTGAGTTCAAAGATGTTTGCTTATAGCAGGGTATAGTGAGTCGGGAGGGAAGTTTTCTATCCCCAGGTCATGGGAGGTAGGACTGAAGGGTTTGGCATTGAGAGATTGGGAGTGGCAGCTAGTGGTATACGTAAGGGAACAAGATGCCTGCCTGGTCCATTTAAAGGAATCAGCAGGAAAGTAAGGAGCCCAGTCTACCAGGTGGGAGGGATGCCTCTAAGTTCTTATCTCTGGCCACCAGCTTGAGCCATTTGGGCATGGTGTGTGTCAGAGCTGGAAACTGTGTCAAGGATGGCTGAGCCCTGCTTCTGGGACGAGAAAGTTAAACCTGTATTCAAAATGAATGCTGAGGCAACAGAAAATTATAAAAATTCATTAGAGGCCTGACTTAATCAGGTGAGTCTTCTGAAAGAAATTCTCTGGGTCAGAGGCTGAGGAAATCAGACTCTCTCTCCTGCTGGCTTTGAAGAAACAAGCTGACGTGAGTTCCATAGCTGTGACAAAGAGGATTCTGCCAACAACCAGGTGCACTTCGCAAAGAACGCAAACCTCAGAAGAGACTTCTGCCCTGGCCAGCACTTTGCTTCCAGCCTTGTGAGATCTTGAGACAAGAACCCAGCTAACTGTGAGATAGCAAATGTGTGGTGTTTTAAGCCACTAATTTGTGGCAGTTTGTTACCTGGCAATAGACAACTGCTACAAAAGGCCTCCCTAGATATCTGTGCTGTGTTATAGTGTCTATATTGCATTAAAGTGCTATGCTGCTGCTGCTAATTATAACCTGCAATCGGGGTTCTCTTTCATGTTAAAATATTAAAATACCATCCTGCATGTAGGAACTTGACCCAGAAAAGTATTGAGAAAAAGATTCTGCTTTCCCTTTTTTTGATTATATGAACAAGGCAGCTTCACTGTCATCTTCAGACTTCAGTGGATAAACTGGAATACGCCTTAAAATTCCACAAAAATTCTATCAGCTTTTTACAAATGATCACCCAATTCTTTATATCCAGCTGATGGTAACGACTGTTTAAAGGAACACACTTCAGTGTCATGGGTTATATGACCTTCAGTTAGAGATTTGTCTTCAGCTTGACACTTCCTGGGTCCTGGTGTTTGTTTTGTGTTTTGGACTGAGCGTACTGACACGGCCTGTAACTTACTGACTCCTGCAGCAACGTCTAGATCCCTGTGTGCAAAGTGAAAGGGATCAGGGAAGTTATGTGAATTATTCAGTCCGTATGTGAGTGACTTAATACAAACATGAGGTCATGTTTGAGAGGTAGAAAAAAGGGGAAGAAAAAGAAGATAGTGGGTTGAGGCAGAATATGACTTGTGTAACTAGCCTTATTGGACAGCAAAATGGAGTTTAAATAAATTTTCCTATTCTGATTTTTATAAAGTTTGAGAAGAGCTCTCTTCCAATGTTAGGTATTTTTAGTGCTTGTCTGTAAGAAGCAATTACCGCTCGATGGAAGTGGTGGAGGATGCGTCAGGAGAGGGATTTGTGTGGAGATTGGCGCTCTTGACCGCCTCCCTTCTATTTAGAGAGACAAATTACATAGTTGGCACTAATTAGATGCACTGATGTGAAATCTGGAAGGCCTTAGTGAGGCAGAGATATTTTCCTGCCCCCTTTTGGCTGTTTGGATGTTTTTTGTGTAGTATGTTCCAGCATCTGTGCTCAAGCTACTGGGTTACAGGAGGCCACTGTGGGTGTGGCTGTGGTGTCAGCTTCCTGACCCTTTGATGGCAGCTACTGGGATGTGCTCTTGAGCTTCTAGCTCTAGTAAATAGAAGTAATAGTGGCTTCAGAAGAAATAGCTTCCTCTCAGGGACAGTTCTAAATTACTATTGGAATCCTGCTTGTAAGTCTAACCTGGAAGACCCTTTCAGACCCTACAACAAATTTTATGCCCCTAATTTCTCTGTGTTAAATCCTTTACAGTTAGAAACACCTTGAATGACTTCTCCTGAGTCTGGATGCATATGCCTAGTTTTACATATGCATTGAATATTTTTTTATTTATGCATTCTTTCATCTTGATGAATCTTGCAAGAGAATTGTACCTTAAGCTCTTGTGAAAAATCAGCTTTTGGTTTTGTTAATCCCTCTTCTGTGTATCTTTGTTTTCTATTTCATTATTTTTTCTGTTCTACTTGTATTGTTTTTTCCCTTCTGAATTTTTAAAAGTTTCATTTTGTTGTTCTCTGCCTAATTACTTAAGTTATATACTTGCTTTGTTAACTTTCAGGCTTTTTAGGACTGTTTTTCTAAAATAAGCATTTAAGCCTATAAAGTTCTCTTTGAGTATGGTATAGCTGCAACACATGAGTTTTATTTGTAATATATTTATTATTTAATCCAGAGTATTTTAAAATATCAATCTCTGAATTAAGAGCAATTTAACAGGACATTTTAAACTTTACACATGAAGATGTATACAATTTTTTTTATTTTTTTATTTTTAACTCATTTGTATTGGGACCAGAGCATGTGGTTTATATAGTAACAATTTGGGAGATATGTTGAATCTTTATTTAAGGCCCAGAAATTTTTTTTTACATTTTCCATATCTTCTAGAAAAAAATTCTGTAGCTATAGGGAATAAGTCAGCATAATTCATTCCATTGTTCAAATATTCTATATTTTTCTGATTTTGTTGTTGTTGTTGTTACTGCCTGGTCTATCATTTAGAGAAGAATGTTACAATCTTCTTGTATATTTGTCATATTCTCTTGAAGTCTTGCCATTTAAAAATGTACTTTGGGGGCAGTGCCTGTGGCTCAAAGGAGTAGAGTGCCAGCCCCACATACCGGAGGTGGTGGGTTCAAACCCAGCTCCAGCCCAAAAAAAAAAAAAAATATTTTGCTGGGCAGCACCCATGGCTCAAGGAGTAAGGCGCTGGCCCCATATACTGGGAGTGGTGGGTTCAGATGCGGCCCTGGCCAAAACTGCACAAAAAATAAAGGTATTTTGCACTTATAAGTTTAAGACTTTTTTATTGTTATAATAAATATGATAATAAAATTGGTCATTTTATTATGATCTAGTGACCTCACTTATCTCTACTGATGCTTATTGCTTTAAATACTATTTTTCCTATTATTGCAATTATTTTGGTTAGTATTTTTATGTATATCTTTTTATTTTCAACTTTTCTGAGTCTTCCTGTTTTAGGTGTATTTTCATCATACTGTATATATAATTAAAAACCAAAACAAAACAGAACCAGTCTGACAATCTATGCCTTTTAACTGATGAGTTTGGTCCTTTCACATTTATTGTAATTATTGTATTTTATTCATTTCTACCATTTACTTTTTGTGCTTCTATTTGTTCTACTTTTTCTCAGTACTTTTCTTTTTCCTTCTTGTTTACTTTTGGATTGACTGGACTTTTCTTACTTTTCTTTCTTTGTCATAATTTTTCCTTCTACAAGTTTAAAGTAATATATTATCTTGTAGGGGTTTCCCTTAACAAATTAAGATGTATTTAAATTTACAAAATCTAAATTTAGTTAATATCATTACTTTCCTTCTAAAGAATACAAAGCCCTTAGAATATCTCAGTTCCAATCATGACCCTCCCAGCTAATATACTATTTATTGTTCTTCAGTATTTTAGTATTTACTTTTCTACTTGAGATTTGTTAGGTATCTTGAATCTGAAGATTTGTGTCTATCATTAATTTGGGAAAATTCTTGGTTATTACCTCTCAAATATTTCTTCTTCCTCATTGTATTATATCCTTCAGATACTTCATTTAAATGTGTGGTAGGCCATCTTACTCGATTATCACATTCCTCAATTCCTTGTTCATATATTCTTTTACATCTTCCCATCTCTTTATAGCTTTGATTCATTCTGGAATATTTCTTCAAATCTATCTTTTTAGTTTACTGATTCTCTTTTCAGAGATTTTTAATCCTCTGTCTTAACCCATCATTTCTATTTTAGTTATTTTAAATTTTATTTATTTTTTACATTTTCTAATCTTAGAAGATTTATTCAGTTCCTTTTCATGATATTAGTTTTGCATTTTTCAGTTTTAGAAGATTTATTTGGTTCCTTTTCATGATTATTAGTTTTGCATCATGAGTCTGATATCCTCTTTAATTT
This sequence comes from Galagoides demidoff, assembly GCA_963574575.1. Classification (NCBI taxonomy): domain Eukaryota; kingdom Metazoa; phylum Chordata; class Mammalia; order Primates; family Galagidae; genus Galagoides; species Galagoides demidoff. Next base: position 4,294 of record CAUYQV010080288.1, read on the forward strand.
CTTTATACATGCTACATGAAGTGAAGTAGTGTATTTTGTATTTGATAGTTCTAAATTCTACTTCTTTGTGGGTTTGCTTAAGGTGTTTATTCTATTAATTCTTACTCATGGTGGCTTTTATCCTTACACATATTATGTGATTTTGAATTGTGAAATATATCACATGGATAATTGCGTATAGGAATTCTCTGAGGTCTCTGTTTAAGGTTCTTGTCCTACATCTGTAGAATGTACAGTAGGGATCATGGGGCTGGCCCCAAACACAGTGATGACCAGGCAGTGGTTAGAAATTCCCAGGGAACTTTGCTTTCTCCATTCAGAATCAATGGTGAAAGAGTCTTTCCATACAGTGTCCTTTGGGAGCTGTCTTACGAGGGTCCTGCTGTTCATTACGGCATAGTCTCTGACCTGATTTAATGCCTTGCACAGATTCTCTTGTTCTCCTGTTTCTCTTGCACAGCCCTGGATGTTAGCAAATTTTTGCATCTTTTAGCCTTAGCCTTTCTTATATATTTGTGTTCAGGGTTTGTCATCATATTTGGTATGTGAGGATTTCCTTTAAATTCCTTCCTAGCTACAAAAAGAATTAAAAATGAATATTTTATATATTCATCTTAAAAGATTGATTTTGCAGACTTTTGAGTGTATGTCATCAGTTACTTTAAAGAGAATGGAAAGTATCTTAATGGAGAGTCCTACTGGAGGTTAGGCTCACCTGGTCCAGGTAATTAGGCTGTAACATCCCTAGAGCATCTAATATGTGGGACTTCACAATGAAAACAAAAAGGATAGATTCAAGTGTTGGAATTCATGCTAGAAAGCTCTGAGGTTTCAGGTTCTTGAATAGTCCCAAAAGGAGAGCTTTGTTCTCTATTTTTATTTACTTGGTCTCTCTGTTGCTAGCCTGCTTTGAGAAAATAGAAGTCATCATAACAAAACATAGTCACTGGTCGGTGGAAGAATGGTCAGTTTCGTGCAAACTTGCTTCCTTCTTTACCAGTCTTTATTACATCAGACACTGCTATTCAAATGTAAGAAAAACATTTGCAAAGTGAAACTTCTAGTCTTTCCAATAGAGGCAGGATGTATGAAGGTGATACTGAACTGTATGGATCTTGTGCAAAGCACTTGAGAAGTGAACTCCTGAGAAGGCTGTACCAGCTGACGAGTGAAGAGTAGAGAAACCAGCAAAGGCAGTGATGCGGTAAGTTTCAGCAGACAAAGGTGAAAACTTGAAAGCACTGAGGAAATGTGCTGTGATATTTTTGCAAAATAGAACCTCTTTTTGGTTATACCGAGGAGGGCGGTGTCATGCTGTGACACCTCCTCCATGAAGGCTTGGAACATTGTTTAGTTAATAAGAACCTAAAATGATGTTAAATGTAAATAAAACACGGTTTTTTTCGAATTCCAGTTCAAGATAAAATCTGAGTTGAATGGTTTTGATTATTCAGCTGTGAAATATTGTTTATTCTTTTTTAAGTGGATTCACTTGAGCCAGCTTTTCTTCCTGCAACAGTAATGAAGTTTTAGTATAACAAATGATATGTAGCAGAAGTCTGATGTAGACTATCAGATCCTTTGTACCCAGGAACTGATGAAGCCCACAGTCAGCGGGGCACGAGTACACGCTGTGCTGGTCTGGGTGCCTCTCCTGTCTGATGTGTGGTGCAGATGTAGAAGGTCCTTTTCTCTATGTTCCATGCACATCTGTACTTAGGGTATCACTTTGGTATATGAGGACATTTACAACCTTTAGGGAAAATTCGTAGTCTGCATTGGTGACCGTTCAATACCCATTCAGAGGGTCAAATGGTTCCCAATGTTGTTTTTGAGGCTGTTCCTCCAATATGGGCTATCAGTTGTCTTACTGCTTTCATTGGGCCCTGGGAATGCCCTTTTACCCTGCTCAGGGATATAAATCTAACCAGACACCTTGGCCAATTCCGCTTGCATCTCTGTATCTGGTCATTGACGTGCTGTAGTGATGGAGAACACGTTCTGTTATTCACAAGTTGATGGATTCAAGCTGAGAGTGGATTCTCCAAATGGGGCAGAGACCCACTCAATGTCCTGACCTTTCCTGAGTATGCAGCAGAGGGGCTAGAGCAGCCGTGAATGTGGACACTACTCTTTCAGTGGCCACTGTGAGAGGCAGTGTAAGGGTTGAACATATATGGTCAGGAGCCAGATAGCCTTCATCTGAATCCCAGCTCCACCCCTTTCCAGGGAATGGCTTAAATGTGTGGCAGCCTCTGTGCCTTCATTACCCCATCTGCAAGACGAGCACAATTTGTTTTCCTACCTAATGGATTTATTGTGAGGACAAATGTGAGCTACTATTTGGCATGTGCTCAGGAAACGTCAATTAAGTGTTTTTTAAAAAAAGTTATGTAGGGTGGCACGTGTGGCTCAAGGGAGTGGGGTGCCGGCCCCATATACCAGAGGTGGTAGGTTCAAACCTGGCCCCAGCCAAAAACTGCAAAATAAATAAATAAATGAATAATGTAGACCACAATGCCCATCATATTGAGAATGAATGAACTCTGAGATTTTTAGGCGTAAAGTTACATAGAATGGCTGAGAAAAGCATGTGTGTGTGAGGAGATGATTCTGAATTAGGGAGCATTCAGCACCATTAAACCTTCCTCAAATGTCAGAGTCCAATATTGGCACTTAGAAAATGAAGCGAATATTTGCCGGGGCTACAGGATTCTAAATTATTCATGAAGGCTTTGCAATCTTGAATCCTTTAATTCCATCACATCTCTAGTACAAAAGGCAAAGCCAATGTTCTCTAGTTATAGATTTTGTAAAATAAAACCCTTCAGCTGTGCCAACCTGGTGAAACTCTTTTTTTTTAATATAAGGTATCAGCTGCTGTATCTATTGCTTCAATTAAAGCCTACACTGGAGAGAAACTGGGAGAAACCCAACTCCGTAAAAAAAAAAATCATGAACAGAGGCGTTTTTAATCTCTGGATGTGCTGTTAAGCTCTGGGATTTCTACACACAGACAAAGTCTAGAGATGGTAAATTAATTCTTTCCTAAGTGCCTGGAGTTGAAGACATTTTGGGGTTTTCATACTGGTCCAGTGTCTTTGCTGTGGTGCTGACTTCTGTGGCTTGGCCTCTGTGGCCCCCGCCTGCCTCTCCTGCACCATTCTCCTCTCACCTCACTAGCACGGCTTGTCTGCTACACCCCGGGAAAGAGTGTACCCCCTCTTCCCAAGGCATCTGCTCAGACTGATGACGGAGATGTCATCTCTCCCCGTGTAAACTCTGAAAGTGCCATTTGCTGTGCCTGCATTTGGCATGAAGAGTGTGTTGCTGGGTACTATCTGCTTTATATTTTCAACTAAAATATAACTTTGACAAAGATAGGAATTCCATTTACACTTCTTTAAATCCTCACACTGCCAAGAATAACAGATGCTAAATAAATAGTTACCTAAGGATTGGATTTTGGAGCCCTCAGTTCTAGTCCTGGCTCTGCCACTAACTTGCTAAAGTGACTTTGACGTGTTGGCTACATGCAGTTATGCACAGATGCCTGCAGTAATCGTAACCGGGATCACGGTCACCACAACTGATAATGCTCAGCGAGTTCTTATGCTTCGCTGCTGTTCTGAGCATTTCACGCGTGTTACAGAGGAGAAGCTGCTCATCATCATCATTTTGTAGGTGGGGAAATTGAGGCCCTGAGCAGTTGAGTAACTTGCCCAAGGACATAGAACTAGCAGTAAGTGACAACACAGAGTTCAGACCTGGGCAGCCAGTTACCTCAATTTACTGAGTCCAATAACAACAAAAATAACCACCCCTGATGGCTTTTGACCTTTTAACTCAGGGAGGCCACTGTCCCAGCTGTTCAATCCAAGGCTGGTCTAGGTGTTGGTGTGAAGGGATTTTGCAGGTGTAATTAAATCCCTACTCAGTCGATGCTGAGGGAGATTATCCTAGATAATCTTCGTGGGCCTTAGAGGGTTTAGACATGGGGCCAAGGCTTTCCCAGAGAGAGAAGAGATTCGCCTGCCTGTCCTGGCCCTCCTGTCCTAGGCTGCCTGTCCCAGCCCTATACTGCACCCATCTTCTCCCGACCCCCTACCCTGTGGGCTGCAGCCTGCTCAGCCAGCCTCTGCCACAGATGGGGTCTGTGTGTGTGGCTTGACATGGCCCCGCTGCCCTGGTGGGCCCTGACTGAGACACACCCTGACACCTGCCTGGAGCTGTCATGCCCTCTGCTCCCAACACTCTGTTCCCTGTAGGGGCCCTCCAGCCTCCAGCCTCACTCCCTCCAAGGTCAGGTTCCAATCTGCATCAGACAGGATGCACCTTTCACCTCTGCACTTAGAGCCCATGCTTTCTGTAGTTTACAACCCTCTGCTTTGCCTTATGGGGAATTCTGGCCCCTCTCCCCTGTGGACAGACGCACTTGGGGATTGTGGCCTGTCCTTCCTGTCCAACCTCAGGGAAACTCTGGCTTTTGCAGAGTACTCCATGTTTGTAGGTATTTCACTTTTTTTCTCCTAAGTTAAAATTTGTTTTATTTACCTAGGTTTGAGAAAGAGTGTGAGAGTGTGTGTGTGTGCACATTTACACTTCACCTGGGCACTTTCATTCATTAGTGTCAGAGCCTAAGCTTGTGGGAATAAACGTGCATTTGGAGTAACCAGAAATTGTGGTGTATTCATGGGAGTAACTGGGTCAAAGGAACCTCTCTTCAGAATATTCAGGCCCCAAATTCATAGAAATATCACAAGTACAGTGTTCTAATTCTCTTTCTCTCTCTGTTCTGTCGTTTTCTTCTTTTGTGAAACAAATACACACACATACAACATGACCTCCAGTTTGCTAATTTTGTTCTGTGGATTAAGAGGTGGGAGCAGGTGAGTGGAAAGTTGTGGCAGAAGGAAAGGCGCAGTGCTAAGAGCAGCCTTCCTCTGATTGTGCTGCCTGCGGAGCTGCTTGGCCGATGCTGGTGTGCATGTGTTTGTGATTGTATGCATGCAAGTGCACATGTGTGCGTGTTGTGTCTGTGTGTGCGCCTGCAAGTGTGCATGTATATGCATGTGTGTGCTGTGTGCATGTGCATGCTGTGTACGTGTGTGTGCATGCAAGTGTGCATGTGTATGCATGTGCCTGCTGTGTGCATGTGTGTGTGTGCGTGTGTGTGCATGTGTGTGCTGTGTGTGCATGCATGTGCGTGAACACATTACCATTCCCTCCAGCCTGTGACAATTCTATCAGAGAAGTTGGCTGTAAATAAACATGCTCAGGCTGAGCCTCTGCTGCAGGTGGGCTGCGACCTGGCTGCAAACGTGTGTGTCAGCTGTGCCGGTTGGGATAGTGCAGCCCCATGCCCTGCCTGCTTCGTGCCTGGTCATTCTAGGGCTAATGGTCTCTGATGCAGCCCTCAAATGGGATATGACAAGGTAGCTCAGAGTTCAGAAGAGATGGCGGAGTTCAAGAAGTTTGACTTTAAGTTCAATTCACTGGTTTTTATGTAAAGTAAAATAAATCAAATTCTTTTTGATCCTCCTGTCTGCCCCGTACTAAGTACTTTTGTGTAAGTTTAGTAGCCAAAGATGCGATCATTGCATTGATTTTGATTTCAGTTCTTATCATTTCTAAGGCCTAAGTCATTTTTGTCTTTCCTAAGTATAACCTGTGATTAAAAAAAAAATCAGCGGAGAAGGAAATGAACTTCCTTGCTGATGTTACAAACAGCAGAGGCGTCAGAGAGAGGGATGTGTGAATGTGCCCGTGCCGCTCTTTGAGCTTAGTTTAAAATTTTCTGTTCAAGCTGTTCTATATGAAAACAACCCAGTCTTTCGGGGTAGGGGTTGGGGACTACCAGTATTTTCAAGATTAATCAAGCGTGGCCTCTGTGAAGGTGTAAAAAGTTTGAGAAGGAAAGGGTTTGTTATTTTCCTTTTTGAAATTTACGGCACAGGGTGGGAAGATGGAGGAGGTTGGAGTAAAACTGACCGTGTTTCTCTGTTTTTGCATGAGAGCATTTGCATGAGAGCATGTCCCAGCTGGGCAAACTGAGGCCCTAAAGAGCTTAAAGCTCTTTTTACTTTCTTTTTTACTCTCTATTAGAGGTTAGGTCATGTTTGCTCTGAGACAGGGCTGCTAGGAGAGGAGGTTTGCGGCAATGTGGGAAGCCCTTAGATGGTGCTGGAGGGTGCGGGCAGGGAGCACAGCACAGGCCAGGGCTGAAGCGGGGACAGCGAGGTGCTGTTAGTTCATTAACAAGGCTAAGCTGGTGTCTACGCGCACACTAACTTCGCGTGGGAAGGCTGCAGATATGGGAGAGAGGATGCTTCAGGATTGTTGGTCTCTCCGGAGGAGGATTGCCAGGATGGAAGAGGGTGTTTAATCAGCAAGTTGGGGAAAGGGCAAGGGGGCCAGGCCAGGCCACCAGCTCTGTGATGCTCTGTGATGCTCATGCTCAGCCCCTGACACTGCAGTGTCCTCCTGCGCCTTGCCTGGTTCTTGATCCTGCTTCGTAGCCAGGCACAACCGCAGGCATTTAATAAATACAATCGTCCTCCACAGTGAGAACTGGGCGCCATCTCCCTGAAAAGGGAACTCCCAGTCACTAATGGGTGATCACTCTGTTTGATGGACAGTGGCTATTTTCATATTTACATGATTCTGCTGGGAAAACATTAAAATTGCTCAAAAGGCTTGAAGGATTTCACTGGAAAGAAAATAATAGTTGAACCCAGCGTGGTGTTAATCTGTCCCTTAAAATGAAAAGCTATGTTCACTTCCATGAAATGTCAATCAAGTAATTTATTTATTCTACCTATTAACGACACCATGAAGCCCTCACAGTTTAGCTGGGAAGATGGACTCACAGAGGAACAGTGACCACAGTGCATGGCTGTGTGGAGCAGGTGATGTTGGAACGTGGGGTGGAGGAGCGACCTGGGAAGGCCTCTGTGGTCAGACTGCTTTTGGTCTGAGTTTTGAAAGATATGTAGGGATTTTCCAGGGAAAAGGGGAAGACAGTGGTGTTAGGAAGAGGAATAATGTTCATAATTTCAAGAGGAGATGGTGCCAATTCAGGATGACTGTATATCTGGGTTTTCCTTCATGGTGAAATGACTGAGTATCAGGTGCTTCTATTGCAGGTCAGTGGGTGACTCAGCATTCTGTGCTAAGAGCTGGGGGCTGGGATTGGGCAGAGCTCTTTCTTCTCCTGATAGTGGCATCTCTTGGTGGAGCCTAAGACATGGTCCAAGAGGCCCTGCAGAGCCAGGGTGCAGTGGATCACAGCTCCTCCCATGGAGGCGCGGGGACACAGGCCCACTGCCTGAGCTGTGAGTGCTGACGCCAGCCCTCTGTGCCTTGGCCCAGCGCTGGCCCCTGGAGGAGAAGGGGTCTTGTGGGAGGTGCCGGGTTGGGTCTTCTCAGATGATCCCCCAGGAGAAGGTCTGTGGCAACTCTGGGAGTCCAGGTTGTCTTGGAACCAGAGCCGTCACCTGGTGTGTGGGCAGCAGTGGCAGTCACACCAGGCTACTCTGTTCTGGGGTTGGTGGACTGACTGACACCGGAGTGAAAACCAGGACCCCACCCTACATCCTCCTACTGCCAGGGGAGGTGGCTGTCTAACTTGCCTTCTGTGGACCAACATTAGTTTTTAAATCATAGATGTTTCTTCCTATCTTTGCTGAATAATCTTTAGGAAAAACATTTACTAAAAACCATACAAACATTATTAGCACAGATTCTTAAAGCAACTGTGATGTGACATCATGTTCAAGTTCAGTGAGTATTAATGATATTTCTAAGCAGAATGAAAACAAATTCAACTTTTTGTGTGTATCTAATTTATTGGAGATGAACCCCCATCCACGTACTTGACACTTTAATAAGACATGTAGATTATAGATTTGATCTTTTAAAAAGGACACAACCATATGCATGTGTGTTTGCAAGTAGACACACCTGTCTCAAAATAATCTATTCTCTCAGTAATTGGGAGTAGACTAGAACTTCTTCCCTTTCACTGATTCCAGCTGAGTTTAGAAAAGATAATGCAACTCTTGTTGGCCTTTTGTGTGCTACTGTAGCACCCACGCTGCTTCTAGCACTCACTGTACACGTACTACATGCCAGTGCTGTGTTAAATGCCTTTTTATCTAGAATGAATGCCCATTTATTCCCTTACCTAATTCTCATAGGCACCATACTAGGGAGCTGCTTCTGTTATTCCCATTTCTCAGACTAATAAACTGAGGCTTCAAAAGATTAAGGAAATTGTTCAAGGTGAGAGGCAGCCAGGAGTCTGAATGCAGATCCAGGCCTTCGACTCCAGAGCACACGATCTAACCCCATCTGTACTGGACAGGATGTCCTGCCAGATAGCTCATCATGGTGCATGTAGATAACAGCAATTGTTGATTGAATTGAATTGAATTACAAAGTGTTTTATTTCTGCCCCCTGGATGATCAGCATGAGTCAGTGGTTCTCAGCTTGGCCTTTTTATTCCCCAGGGATGTTTGGCAATGTCTGGAGACGTCTGTGGGGAGCAGGTGCCCCAGCATCTAGTGAGTAGGGGTAGGCCACCATGAGAAGAGCTGCCTTATTGGAAGTGTTAATACTGATGAAGTTGGGAAATCCTGGTCTATATCATTTCGGTAACATTTTGTGAAATGCAAAGCCAAGATTCTCCCCAACAATCATAGCTGCAAAGGATTAATGCTCATTACCTGCTTTCTGAGTCTTTTTTGATTCTATTTTGTGAGCAGTTTCCTGGGGCTATTAAAAGTCAAGATGCATTTTTGCCATTCTCCTGAGAGATTATTAGTGAGAGTGGATTGGTACCTGGCATCGTAGAAATGCCACACCAACCGGAAGTGTGTGGTTTGGGTTTGGGCTTAATGCATTATGAGCATTGTTTAAATTTTTGTTTGTGTAGCTTTTAAAAATTTAAATGAAAGTGCACAGGAATACTCTTAGTGTGCCTGGTTCCTGAATAGCATATTGATAAACCAAGTAAATTAAACTAGCTACCTGCCTCATCACCAAACACGGTAGAGTCTCCGCTACATTCTGCATGTTCTTTATGTTCTTTTGAAATTGTAAAAGGAGTCAATGGTTGTTTGTTTACCAGAATTTGACTAGAATAAAGCATAGTAAGTTCAGGATGGTGTTTGTTTTATTTTTATTTTTGATTCATTCAGTGAGAAGCTTATGTGTGGTATTTGGTGTTAACGTTCATAATTTATCTATGTTCTGTCAAATAAGATTTTATACCATTGTAAACACTCATATAAATAACACCTCTAAATGAATATCTTTTGTAACAGTAAACTGCAGCATCTATTTCTTAATGAAAAAACTAAAAGCACAAATCCCCAGTATTGCAATGCTTTATTTTCCAAGCTCTAGTAAGTTGAACCCCTTACAGTGCTCACTGCAATATGTGCTGGGGTTTCAGGGATGGCACAGGTGTGGCCCACTGTGCAGTCCCACTGGGCTTGTGTTCCTCAGGCCATTGGCCTCTGCAGGCTGTGCAGCCCTGAGCACATGAGAGTAGCATCTGAGGGTCATTCAGCATGTGCTGACCAACCAGTTTTTACTGTTAAGTGGGATAATTTCTGGCTTAACCATGTTGAGTTTATAAATTACACATCAAAAGTTAATAACTAGTATGTTTAAAAATAAACATGGTATTAACATAATATCTTCAGATTTTGTTGAAACTTGACTGGACTTTAACATGGAGGCTTAGGCTGCAGCACCTCTAGGATAGAGGAGGGACTCCAAAGTGTGTATGAGACAGGTGCTTCTGTGCAGAATTTACTGGAGAAAGCTCTGCACATAGATGCTATGAGTCCTGGACTTCAAAACCAGATGGAAGATCTAAAAGGAGTCAGGGGAGGACCCTTGAACATTCATGAGGAGATGTATTTGGAACATGTTGCTGTTGTGGTATGAATCCCCCTCTCTCCCAAGGGGGATGTATCTGGGGGAGCCTATGTGGGGATGTCCATCAGCTGCCCAGGGATCTGGAAAGCCCTGCTAACATGGGCAGTGCTGAGGACCATTGTGTAGACTCACACTTGGGAAGGATGAAGTGACCTCTTCTAACAATGACACCTGGGATTTCCTTCATTCCTGTAACTTTTTGGAGTGTATTTTTGGAGGTATCAATATGTCCTGATCCGAATGTGGGCCATATGTGGCACTGTCTTGGGTTCTGTCTATAAGTGCCACCTAGAAGGATGGGACCTCAGTGGCAAGGAGCTGGAAGGGATGTTACATTTCTGGGGGCTGAGGAAGAGTCTGAAGACACTGTCTGGATCAAGTTGTATGCACCCGGCTCAGCAGACTGCAGGATAGCAGTCCCCAGAAATGGATCTGAAGAAGGCACTTGTAGGTAAAAGTTGCTCACCCTGTCTCCCAGATGCTCTCAGGTCTTGAATAGTGGTTATTCACTGGGTATGAAGTGCGGAGCAGGGAGGGAGAGAAACTAACCATAGCTGTACTGTGAAAGGCATTTGGGAAAATGTTTTATCTTTGAACATGAAGATTGAAGCTTTTGATTACTATCTTCAAGGAGACATTCAAACCTCTGATAGGAAATGGTATTTGTGACCCAAAGTTGACTGAACAGATTGGTTCACACCTATTAGTGAGCTAGGGCCAATAACATTTAGTCCCACTGAGGGGACTTTACAGAGGCAGGGAGGACTCCAATAAAGATACATTTAGATTATATCTCACAAATCTTCATTTCATACACTAGTCAAAGAGGCAGAATTCTTTTATCAGCATATTTAAAAATATTTTGCTTTCAAGGGAGGATGCAAGATGGCTGAATGGAGCCAACTTTCCACAGAGACTCCCATCCAGAAGGAGAGTGAAAGGACAGAAGTTTAGCAAGTAAGCTGATGGTTTGAATCTGAGCCAAGAGAGAAAGTTGAAGAGCATACATCACCCCTGCTTAGGTGAGCGGCAACCCCAAGGAAACAAACAATAGCCAAACAGTGAAAAAATAATCATGGAGTGGAATCAGCGGAAAAACTCTAGCAACATGAATAATCAGAATAGATCAACTCCCCCAAGGAACGACAAGGCCGTCACACCAGAAGATCCCATTCATAAATGAATGGCCGAGATGTCAGAAATCGAATTCAGAATTTGGATTGCAAATAAGATTAATAAAGTGGAGGTAAAGTTGGAATTAGAAATTCAAGGAGCATTTCAAAAGTTGTCTCAAGAATTCAATGAATTCAAAGACAAAAATCACCAAAGATTTTGACACATTGAGGCAAGAACTTGCAGCCCTCAAAGATCTGAGAAATACAGT
>CAUYQV010080290.1:0-13245 GCA_963574575.1 Galagoides demidoff
CTTTTTTTTTGAGACAAGTCTTACTTTGTCACCCTCTGTAGAGTGCTGTAGCATCATAGCTCACAGCAACTTCAAACTCTTGGGCTCAAGTGATCCTCTTGCCTCAGCCTCTCAAGTAGTTGGGATTAAAGGAGCCCACCACAACACCTGGCTATTTTTTAGAGACGTGATCTCACCCTTGCTCAGGCTGGTCTCCAACTCCTGAGCTTAAGCAATCTACCCACCCGCCTTGGCCTCCCAGAGTGCTGTGCCACCACACCCCACCTATAATGCCGATTTTAAATATGATGGAGATGGAGCAAAGTGGAAAAACCATACATCAAGACATTGTATCAGCACAACTTTGCAGAATTACAGGACTTGGAAACTGCCTGCTCTCTGGTTTTGCTGACAAGTGGAGATGACCAAGACTTTCAGAACTTCATTGAAAGGAGATTGGGACCAACGCAACAGGTTAAGATCTGGTTGAAATCATGGAAGTATATATTTTAAGGGTTGGAGGAGAAGGGAGGGAATACAAAGTAAGAAGAGAAGAGGCCTACGAATGGATCCCTTGGGGCGGGGGGCAATCCTATTGCCCTTCCTCTGGTTTCTGGAAACCCCTAACCACCATCGTGACCCTCCATATGTATCCATACAAGCCTATCTCCGTTTACTCTGCCACTGGGCTTCATGTCTATCCATGTTCCTAACCAAGCTGTGCTGCCCAGACTTTTCTATCATTAATGTTAAGCATCATACAACAACACACGGGAATGCCATTTACATAAAGGGAAAGATAAATCACGGTTTCATAATGAGCACCATGATCCCAGTGGAGAACAGACAGGAGACTACAGACAATAACTCATGGCCAGAAGAAAACAGTGATCCACGTCAGAAAAACAAGATTAAACTGAAAAACCTACAGATGCAAATAAAAATTCAAATACCAAGAAAAGTAATTCTTGGCTCACCCCAGAATTTGAAACAAACCATTAACACCTATGTGCTCTAACAGTCCTATCCTCACTTTCTCACAATGCATCTATGTCTGAGCAATTTAACTGGGCTGAGCAGAATTAGATATTTAACCCCAAAGGATGGTCTCTATGAAGGCCATCAGAATGTTCTGAAATTCTACCCTCCCTTTATAAAAGTTCTGTGAGTTTTTAAGAACTGGGGCTTACTCTGCTGGAATGATAAGTGATTCAATTTTCTGTCGGCTCAGAGCAAAAAACCAAAAACAAAATGCTGCCTTTTGTTGCTGACATTTAAACCTGTGGTGTCACCACTGAAATTTTTTTTTGAACTTTTTCCTTCTCTCAGGAAAATGATGGGCTTTATAAAATTAGGTAACATATTCCTTAGAGATTAGTGGGAAGAAGGATGTTTTCAATAATCCCAGTTAAGCAGACTTTTGTTTTCCAATTTTAAAAGGAATGTGGCCTCCCAGGCTAAGGATTAGAAATAAATGGCTTCTCTGTCTAATGGGAAAGGAGTAGTGAATGTTTCTCTAATCTAAGAATCATTTCCTCACCACCCCCCACCGCTTTTTTTCTATTTCCCAAAATGAAAAACAGAATCAAACAAATACCATGGCACACCTTACGCATTGCCCACCTAAAAATACATTCTGCCATAAACAATATGATTAAAAGGCATTTAAAGGGAAATGCTAGCAATCTTCAAAGACCACTGAAAACCTGAATTTATTAACCCCTCTCTGAACTTATCCATCACATGCTTCGGTTCCACACGAAGCTTATCTAGTACTCAAGTTCACAGATCATTTAGTTAGAGGGGACCTGAAATGTCACTGCATCTCATCATCCCCTCATTTTACAAATGAGAAAATAAGCCTAGAATTCAGGTTCCCTGATTCCTTGTCCAATATTCTTCCCACTCCATCCTAATGCAACCAGTAAGAAAAAAAAAATTTTATAAAACATTGTGCATTTCAGAGAATGCCGGTCATCTTTATTGCCAAATTTTATTTTGGAAATGTATAATGACTTCTTATAAAAATTGCTCTTTTCACTTATAAGATAAAAGGATTTTGTTTTGCTAATGCAAATGTACAAAAATAAGAGAAACGATGTGGACTTACAGAAAACATGAGAGGTGAATTCACTGGACTGAAGGACGTGACAATCCAATTCAGGACCCCTTTGGCTATCTAGAGCTCTGGATAATCCATCAAAATCTACTTTATATGTACACTATAGTATTTTTACTAACAAAAGACATAAAAGAATCAATAAATATAAAGGCTGGTACTTGCTGACCAACAAAACTAGGATCAAACCATAAACATAAAAGAAGAAATGCTTTGAGGCAGGGTTTTGTTTTTCACTATAACAAGCTCCTTGGCAGTTCACAAGCTTGTTATTTGAGTGTTACGTCTGTATTTTTTGTTTATTATTCAGGTGGCTGTTTTCGTCTTGGGACAAGGAATTACAGATGATGTGCATTTCAGCAGTAGAGAGCATGCTTCTGAAGGTGTAATTGTACTTTTTATCCTGTCTTTACATTTATTAGGCATGAGAAAATATGTCCCGCCAGCAGGCATGGAGGAGCCTGAAGTGAAACGTCCCTGGAGTTCAGGATCCCCACATACTGCAGTGACTAAGAAGGGCTTTCAGAACGTAGGAAAGAGAAGGAGGATTAACGAGAAAATGAAGCTCCTTTGCCCAACTGGAGATTTATGAATGGCTGGTATTGACATCATCCCGATAACAATAAATAAATAATCGAAATATTATTTTCTCAAGAGGAGTCTCATGACATGAGTCATTCTCCTCTCTGGATCAGAGTGAAATCCGTCAGCCATTAGTCAGGCACTCTGCTGAGACAAGTTAATCATCTGGAGACTCACAATCAGTTCTCATCAAATTCTCATTGGAGGTCCCTGCCACTTGTCCCCAAGACCGAGGACATCGTATTATCTATCCATAATTTATTGCTTCTGAATGGGTCAGTGTCTGCTGCTCATTCCCACAAGCAGTGATAGGGACCCACATTTCTGAGCCACATTCACCAGCATTTCTGAAGGAAAACAGTACCATAATTTTAAGAATGTTTGTTCTGATTATTAAAAAGTTCTTTAGGACTGAAAAGAGAAAAAGAAATTTCTTGTATTTTCCTGACCCCCAAATAACCTGTCTCTGTCCATGTATGGATCACACTGGGTGTGCTGACAGAATTCTGACATAGGAGCCTGCATAGAGAGGAGATGAGGACCTGACGAATCTCCCAAAGAAAACGAGTCCTTGCAGGCCACTTAGTAGCCAGGCAGGCAGCTCACTTCCTCAGAGGCATCCGAGCTCATCGTACCTTCTATTCAAACCGCAACAACCAGAATACTCAACTTCTGATCGTATTTTTAAAAAGACAATGTTTTGTCATAAAGAAGGCATGATTATTTACGTGTAAGTGATGTATGTGATCACCTTTAGGAAGTGAAAGATCAAGCTCTAAAAAAATAAATTTCAGAATATCCTCTTCTCTTTCTAAGTGAGGAATATCTTTAGAAAAACAGAAAGTTCACTCTATAATACTGAGAATAATATTACCTTCAACTATGTCACGCCTTTTTTTCTAAGGAGCTCACACATGCTTCAAAAGTGAAAATGACAAACTCCATTTATAGCTCATTCTTTCTCATTACTTCTCACTGAGGAAGGTAAGAGAACTCTTCCTATTTCACTAGGGAGTTTAAGAATTTGATCTCTTCTTCATTAACAGGTACAATGACAAATGTTATTTGGGTTAAAAATAACCCATATAAAAATCCTACTACTGCACACCATATCCTGACCTCCTACTATGCTGAATCCCACTCCATGATGCCGAAAGATGTATTTTCTCACTTATTTCAAATGTACTAGACATTTAATTCCATTGAATGATCTCTTGTTTTTATCACAGAAAACAGAAATTAAACAAGGGAGCAATAAGCCTCCAGATTCAGTCTTAATTTTATGAGTGGGGCACTTCCTGGTTAATCTTTCTACTGTAGATGAAGCTTTTCCCCAGAGTAATTACATCATGGTTGGAAAAGAAGATCAAGGAGGGGAAAGAAACTACAGAGGAAAGTAAAAGGAGAGTTCTGTGATGAGAGTAGAAAGCTGCTAACAAAAGATAAGTGAGGGTGGGAGAGAATGGAAAGAGGTAAAGAAATCAAAAGGGAGGAAGAGAAAACACAGAGAAAGATGCACGCAAGATCAGAACGCTGAACTCTCAAACTCCATAAACCAAATTATAATCCCACAACCCCAAAATACACTGATAATTTAGAGGTTCTGGCGAGGGTAGGTCAGCAGAGAAAATATCACATTGCCTGGCTTTTTAATCTATTCTCAATCTCTCATAGACACTTGCTTTTGAAAAAATGTAAGCAAAGTGGAGATACTTTTATCCCCTTTCTTTCTCAGCCATCTGTTCATCAGTCTTGCTTCCTCCTGATTACCTAGAAACTCCACTTGCATTACGGTTCTCACACTTGACTTGTCTTTGCTCCTGTTATTTATGGAGTGTGGGAGAGGCCAGGACACTAATGGCTGCAGAGCCGCTTCTCTGCTGCTTGCCTTCTTTCAGGATAAGCTATCCTTAAACAAAGCTCCAGCTAGAATAACTCGCCCCTCAGCCTAAAACCCCAGTATTTTATACTGTTTTTCCAGACAATTATTTTTACCAAAGAAAATGAATGTCAGTAAGCCAAATGGCCAGTCTTTTACTCCATTTTCATACTAATTGTTCTAGTAAATTAATATTTTCAAGAGAATACCAGATACAGCAGAGTCTGTGATCTCTACCTCCCTGGTCTTATAACATGACTGTTTAACACATACAAAAATAGAAACATCCTAGTCTTTTCTTGACTCTAGCAATCCTATGCAATGTCGACCATGGTTTCCGCTTCCTTAGATGTAAATTGTGAGGCTTTCTGTATCATAAACCAATTGATGGAGGACTTTGTGTACCAGAGGAGCTGAGACAATTTCATTTGTATCTTTCTTTTTGATGGCCATATCCCCACGGGCATCACAACTCACTCAGCTAAGATGCTCCTTAAGTCCTGTTCCTCCCTCATCTCTGCTGAATAGGACATCTTTGCTATTATTATTGTTCTATCACTGTGCTGGAGGGGAAACATCTGTTGTCATCCAGTTGCTGTTTATCATTGTGTTTTTTAATAGTTCGTTTCCCACTAGAACATCAGAGCCTGGTGATATTACAGCTCCGGATGCCTTCTGTGATCTTCAGCAAACAAGCATTAAAGGGATAACTTAAGCAAAACACAGATCTCCCTGACTTTGTAATTGCTTGGAAGATAAAGATACTTTTTAATCTTTTTAAAAAATCTAATCATGTTTTAGTCCTTTAGCTCCTGCTCTCTTTCAAGTTATAAATCAGAAATATCTCCTATTTCTTATTTTTTCTCATATTTTTCTTCTTATTATATAGGCAGTAGAATACACAGATCTTAAGTTCTGAAAATGTACATATTGGTGGTAACTCCTCCCAGATATAGGACATAATCCCTGCCCCAGAACGTGCTGTGTGAGCCTCCTGCATCAATTTTCTATCCCTGAAAAGGATCTAACTGATGTCCCTTTAAATATTTTCACCTATTCTGGATTTCATACACATGGAATGAATTCTTTTGGGTTCTGCTTTTTTCAAACAACACATATTTGAGATTCATCCATGTTGCAGCTCTCAATAACTTGTTCCTTTTAGAGCTGAGTAGTAGCCATGGTGTGGATATACACCATATCTCTATGGATCCAGGCTTCTGTGGATGAATACCTGGGATGGTTCCAGTTTAGGGCTCTTAGATATATTTCTTTTTAAAAAAAAATTAGGATTTTTTCTCCATTCACAGGAAATACTGACAGTGTTTATATCATGCTAAATTAGTTTAATGCATAAAAAGGAGCTGTGAAAGAGTAGTTGATGCACAAGCAGTAGCTGCTTAAATAAAATTTTAATGTGGTAAAATAAAACGTTTGTGGTTCCTTACGTTCTTCTTCTAAATTTAGTATGTGTGGGGGGCAGGTTGGAGTGTTGTTGCTATATGACTCAGTCACTACTGACTCCTCCATCAGCAGCAGCACATCCGTATTGGACACACTTGCCCATGGGGAATTGTTAGCAGCACTGATAAATTGGTGGTGTTCCATCTGCACTTTTTCTCATGCCCTTGGGTTGGACAGCACCTTGGAATTGATGAGGTTAGTGTGTGTGGTCCGACATCACGGCAAAATCACAGTGGAGAAAGCTCACTCTCATGCCTCATTATGCCTGAACTGCACGATACTCAAAGAAAGGGCAGTGGTGTTCTGTTCATCTGTAACTTTACTTCTCACTCTTATTTAAACAAGGCAAACAGAAGCAGCTGGGCGAGTGGGGCAATAAGGAGCCACTTCCCTAACAGACTCCTAGACAGATGGAGAGGTAAGGTATAAAAGTGATTATGCTCTGTGTCTCAGGGAGGCAGAAAGACCAGGGATGCACAATTACATAGCATTGCAAAGATGCTATGGCCCAACTCCAGGTCTGTAGAACATTCTCCATACGCTCAGGCTGGGTTCAAAACAGAGCCACTGCCTGAAGCAGTGCTTAGGACAGGCATGAAGGCTGTCTGTGTGGACTAGCCACCAAGGACTAGATGAGATAACTAGAGGACAGTTTACTAGAGACCAGAGGTGCATCCACGCCCCACACCTGCTTTTGCACTAATGAGCCCCCCAAAATTAGCTGAACGATAAGACAATCCAAAGTTGACTGAAATTAAGTTTCCACCATCCTGGTAGAAGGGAGATAATCAAAAGAAATTAACTTGGGTCATGAAGGAATAAAGAAAGTTTTATTTCTCTTCCTTTACCCAAGTTTATGGGTAGAATTTGTTAGTGCTACAGTTGCATTAAGCATGAACAACTTTCAGAAGGACTCACAAGACCTGTTGTCTCAGTTGTTGCTTCCACAGAAAGAGAATAAAGGTCCACTATGAGAAGGATTATTTTTATTATTTATATTTTTTGATGACTTGGACTTCTCATCAAGTAAATTTCTTGATTTTTAAATCAATTCAAGCACTTAAATGAGTATATAATACATCCGATACTGAGCTGATGTTAAAAAAGTTTCCTGTTTCACTTCCAGGAGCCATAAACACTCGGAATTGTAACTTAGCTGATACCTCCGTTCATAATAATGGTAATAGTTTTATGTTCCTTGTTTTTTATGTACAGTCATTTGTATATGAGATAACAAACCTAGTTATTAAAGAATTACATGAAATAGAATGAAAAGGTGACTCATTGGTGAATTTAATAGAAGCAAATAAGTCACGAATGATTTAACTTTTGAATGGATCCACCTCCCCAACATTGCACAGACATAACCTCAGTTTCTTATTTTCTCTTCTTGCATGTCCAAGAGTTTGAGGTTGCTGTGAGCTGTGATAATGCCACAACACTCAACCCTGGGCAACAGAGTGAGACTGTCTCAAAAAAAAAAAAATTACAAATTAAGTAATGCATCTGAAGCTTTTCAAACCCCAGGGGAGAAACATGATCATCTAAGTGACTTATTTTTATTTTTCCCTTGAGGCAGATTATTTGGTGATGTCTTCAGCCATGAGCATTTGGTCCAAGGGGCACACCTCGGTGCTTTGCTTCTATCTAGTGGTCTGAGGCAGTAGGGCAGAGACAGAATTGGCAGAGAGGATTCTGTCTTCCACATTGCCACAATGAGGGTTTCTGATTCTTCTCTGGGGTAAACAGAATCAAAGACAATATTATGAGACAAAACTCATGTGACAAAACGTGGACCAAGAAAGTAGAGACTTCAGGAGGGTGAAAATTGCCTATAAGTTTCCAAAACAAAGCAAGGTTTTTCTACTTCACCGAAAATGTTTCACCAGGATATCTGATTTTACTAGGTGTTGGTTTCTGGCTTTAGAAGATTAGGTTTATTTCTATGGGGTTCAAGGCAACTAATACCCTCTTTATTTCCTCCTCTATGATTCTACTATGATGCTATTTCATTAATACATGTTCTATGGATTATATAATAAATGTACATTTAATTTGGTATTTGTTTCTCATTCAAATGCAAGTGAAAACTTGGATAAACAAAGGAAAACTTGGACTCAGTCAAATAAATTCGTTTAAGGCTATTTTAATATTAATGACATTTTCATCACATTTGGGCATAAAAAAGACAGAGTCCAATGTATAAATATATCACAGGAACTTGCACTGAACACCTGCAATACACCAGGCGTGGTGCCAGACCCTTTCATACTCGTCAAACTTTAGAACAATGCTGTAAGGATTTTACTGCAAGGAAATAGAGTTCAGAGATCCTCCATTGGCAAGTGGTTTGCTCAAGAATCAAACCAGACTGGTGTGATCTCAGAGCCTCTGCCACCTCTAGTTCAAAACAGTCATCTCTCAAACAGTGAGAGGTTCGTAGATTTTTTTTTTCCTTTTCTTTCTCTCTTTTTTTTAATATCTTCCAGAGGCTAAGTGAAGGAGATTGTGGACAATAAGGAATAAAGCAAAATCACTCTGAAGCATATTTGATAGAAGACAGACGTACTTGACTTTTTAAGGTGAAAAATATCTTTTAAAAAGTAGGAAAAGCCATGGCTTAACTAAAAGGGACACAAAATCCATAACTTTGGTCAAGAAAGCATACATCAGATCAATCATGAAAATGGGTGAAGCAAAATCAATCACATTTTATTGATTTCAAAAACAACAGAATTTGAACCCCATAAAAGTCACATTTTGTATTTGTCAAGAAAAGTCACTGAAGGAAATGAATTAGCCTGACAGAAATGAACTTGCCTCAAAAGAAACAAACCATCTGATAACATCCTTATTAATGGAACATAAAAATGCCAAATGTCAGAAGTAGAGAATTTTTCCTGGGTAAACGTAGTGCTTAGAAAGTTTTTTTTTTCTTTTTGCCTTTCCTTATTAAAGATTTTCAATTTATTTTAGGAAATGTATATTTAAAGGCATATTCACAGAGAAATGACCATATTTTCTGTCTAGCCTGATATTTTTTCTATATTTTTACTATCTAGATCTATATTTCTTTCTAAAAGGATATAAATGTTCCTTGCCTAATGTTAAAGCCCCAATACTCCATCTATGTTTTACCTTCAACTCCTGGGGTCAAGGGCCACTTCGTCCAAAAAATTCCCACTACAGTTGTCTCTCCTTTTTGGAATTCCTACGGTATGTTTTTGTTCCCCTCTCTCACATGTAAGAATTTCTATCCAGAATTACAGGCTTTAAAAAAATGTGTTTTTAGAGTCTATCTTACTAAACTATTAGCTAGAAGAAGGATCTAGCTCCTTAATTTACCATATAAATAATTATTGCTAAATATTAAAATATTGAAAAGAAATCAGAATGACTATCAGATGCTGACACTCAAGAACGAAATAGTTATTCTCTGTTTTAGTACTGTTTGAGTACTACTTGGACTTTAGTTGTTAACTTTAAAGTTTACATTTGAGTTTTTAATTTATGTTGAACTCTTCATTGTCCATAAAAAATGTTTAGTATCACAGAAAATCCATATTCAGATATTGTTCCTAATTATGCAGACTCGTTATATTTCTGGGTCATCAGACTTATTCCTTCAAAGTCAGCAAAAATACAATAAGTTTCCAACAAATTCAGATATCCATTTATGTATTCAATAAGTTCTTAATGAGAGAGTTTGGTTCATTATTTATTTGCCCTCAAAAATCCCACGGAGTTGTACTTAGCCTTTGAAGGTAAGACTGGAATATAAATAATGAGGTGACCCAATAACTTAGCAATTATTCGGAAGTAGGACTCAAATCAATTGTCATTTCAGATTAATCAGGTCCCTTCTATCACTTGGCATAAGACACGTGTCATACGTAACATGTATCATTAGACACGTGACACCACAGTGTTTTCTACATAGTGATCTTGTAAAACTCAAAAAAAAGAAAATAAGCTCCATGGCTTTGAGGAGCCCCTAGATTCAGTTCGTAATGTCAAGTAATAGGAACTGGGTGCAGTCTACATTAAGCCCAGTTCCATACTTTAACAGTTCTCACTGATAGCTCAGCACTAAACAGCAATTTAATTTTAAGTAACTGCTCCTCTAGGGAGGAGCTGGCTTCCTTTTTTTCATCGAACAAACAAAAGTAAGGCACATTTTTATGACTTACCATATATTTGGATTTAATTCTGGTTGATGATAGGAGTCAAAGTCATCTCTCAGGATGATGCTGTCACTATGTATTTCAGCTAAAAGAAAAAGAAAGTATTTAGGAAAGAATTATACTATAACAGTAAATTTAGCTAAAGAAGAGTGTTAACATGCTGTATTTATGAAGAATTACAGTATTTTAAGTTGAAACTAAATTTTAAATGACCAGTTGATTATATTTGTTTGGTTCCCTAAACTACTAAGGGACAATGGTTTAACGGCTCTGCTGTACCTGACTCAGTTTTCCTTCTTTTTCTCCCATTCCTCTTATCTCATTCCCTATGTTCACTCATTCATTTTTTTTTTAATGTGCTTCAAATTGTTAGCTTTTTTTTTCTCTTAGAAGAGCACAGAAGAAATTATATGAGTAACTAAAACTGCCAGATAAAGTCAATTTAGAAGTCAAGAGGAGTGCCAGGGAACCATACATGGCTTTAAATATATTACCAAAATATACTTGAGATTATATGAAACACCTGTTTTTAAGCCCTTGTGGGGACATGTCAAGAACAAAGATTTTCATAAACTGTATAGTACCTATTTCTACTGAATAGAGGATGGATAAGTAAAAACAATTTCATGGCCAGTTACAATGCACGTGTGCTCATTTTTAAGGTTCTGTGAGAAATGATAATTACTTCTACACAGTTGTAATCATTAATTTAGTGCTTTATAAAAAACACTCTCATCTGATTTCTATGGCTTGCTTAGGAAGTATATTTCAGCTCACATAAATTGTTTGGACCTTTCCAATTTCGTTTGAACTAGGTAACAGAAGCCTTTTAATTTAAATCATATTATTTGATTAACAACAGAACCCATGATGTTTTTAAAAGGTGATATTTCATGTGTTTGGGGCTCACTCAAATATACATCTCTGAACTCACTGGGAAAGAAAAATCACTTCTAAGTACAAGGAAGCATACTTTCCAATTCTGTTTGGTGATATCCCCTCCTATGGCAGTCCTCACCCCCTTTGCACCAGGTTGCCAGCAGGCGGGCACATAATGAAGCCATGGGAACCAGTGAATCAGCAGGTATTGAGAGGACTGGCTTAGGCTGCAAGCCTTAGGCCTGAGAACAGGGAGAATACAGATATACACTGGAGAGAAGGCTGTGATGTACTCTGCGCATGAGAGTGATTTAATGATTCCTCAGAGTGATTAGAGTCCATGCCTGCAATGCCTATAGGGTACAGCTCTCTCAGTTACCCAGTCTGGCTGAGACTCGGCTGGGCCACCGCAGGTCACCAGCCTGTCTTGGCTGCCAGAAGGCGAGCTTCTAAGGGCTTAACATTCATCTGCCAAATAAGAAGAGCCCCAAGCTGTAGCATTACATAAAAGTAGAGCATCTCAAGGCAGATTTTCCAAAGAGATAAAGAAATTAATTGGGTTTATGGGTTGAAAGGAAAAGCCCAAGAGACAAATAACCGACCTATCAGGAAGTCCCACGGTGAGAGAAATCTGAAAAGACTGCACCCAGCTAGGATGCTTTCTGTTCATTCTTCTTCTTAAGGAGCATAACGTGGGAACCTGATCTTAAAATAGGTCTCCCTGACACAACCGAGAAACTGAACTCTGAGAGATCGCTTGTATTCTAGAGACCTTTTTAAAAAAAAAAAGGCAATGGGTAAGCCTCACTGATTATATTAATAGTTTATATGTTTATTTTCAAACACTACTATATATCATTTACTGTATACTTTACAGTATACCAGATATATACAGTACATCATCCTCATACCAACCTTATGAGATAGGTAGTGTTATTGATTCTATTTTACAGATGAGGAAACTGAGGCATAGAGAGGTCAAGTAAATGTGCTCAGTGTTATGTAAGTAGCAAGCAGTGAAGGAGAGGTAAACCAGGCAGAGTGTTTCTAGAATCTGTACTTCATACATGCTTGCCTGAAGAACTGTGGGCCACTCTGAGAAAATTATGGTGCCTTATTTTTTGAGACCAAGTCTCACTCTGTCACCCTGGGTAGAGAGCTGTGGTATCATAGCTTATGGCAACCTCATACCCTTGGGCTCAAGCGATTCTCTTGCCTTAATTTCCTGAGTAGCTGGCACTATGGGCACCTGCCACAACACCTGACTAGTTTTTTTAGTTTTGGTGGAGTCAGGGTCTTGCTCTTGTTCAGGTTAGTATCAAACTCCTGAGCTTAAGCAATCCACCTGCCTCGGCCTCCCAGAATGCTAGGATGACAGGCATGAGCCACTGCACCTGGCTCTATGGTGCCATTTTAAAAAGCAATTTTAAACAGTCTCATTCTAAGTTTTAAAGAGATGACCAAATTGTTTCTCTTTTCACAAATGGATACTAATTTGAGCAGATAATTCAAATCTGAAGTGACCTCAATTCTTCCCCATTCATAGCTCCTTACCCTGAGCCTCTGTGCTCTGGTATTTATGACAGGGAGGAGCCCTGGGGAAAATTCATCATTAGAACACGAAAGGTCACACTCAACAGGATCCCAGGGATGAGGTCCCAACCTGCACAAATGTCCCCTGACAGGCCCCCAGCTGCGCAGAATGATCACTTCCACAGGCAGGTTCTGTGTCACAGGATCAGTGAGTCAGAAAGCAAAGAGATTTCTGTCACCTCTACCACATCTGCTCACATAGCCAGAAAAGGGAAACAAGGAGATAAACTCAAGGTTAAGACAAGAGTCTTAAACACTTACCTAGATGTGAGTGTGTAGTGGCCTCTGTTGGAGCTAAACCAAAAGAGAAAAGGGGAAAGATGATCAATTAATAACAAAAGCAAAGTCCAGTAACACAATCCCAAATGCAGTTATAAAACTTAGGTCACACTAAACAAATAAAATGGCTAGAGACTTTTTAGGAATAAGAATAAAATGCTAATAAACATTCTAAAATATGACAGCCAACTCTATTTAGTTAAAAGTAATACATTTCTGCTAGAATGAACAGAACCACTTACACATGGAATAGTTATTTATTACACAGGTTTAGTTAGATATTCCTT